>JAWNPN010000014.1:4585000-4847500 GCA_035047485.1 Drosophila peninsularis
TCTGAATATAGCTTATATTCCAGTTCCAATTTGCTTGGAGTTCGAGTTGAGTTCACTCTTTGAGTTCCTAAAAAAACTATCGAATCTCTCTACTCTTCTATCAACTCATATATTTACTTTCAGCCTCAGCTCGAAAACTCTTTGCGCATCGCAAAAAAAATGCATATTAAAAGCAAAAATTTTATATATCAAAAGTTTCTTTTTAAGAGTTTTTTTCTTATTAAAACTAATTAAAATAATTGAGTGAAGAGCACGCTTAAAAATTTCTCCATAACTCAAAAACCGAAAAAAAAAAACAACTTGAACAGTTGAAAGCGAAGGTAAGTGTCATGCTGACAATATAATTAAGAAACTTTCAACAACAACTCTTAAATATTACCTTAACTAAATTACAAGAGTTAAGCCCGTCTGAGCATCTCTATATAATCTATCAGCAGTTTGCACTTACCTAGGCCAATTTACTTCACTCTTGGCTAACTTATCATTAAAATACAATTTCATCTTTTGGCTAGAAACCTCCACATCACTTCCACTTCCTCCTAAGTTGGCTTCTTGTTTGGGTCAAGATTCTAAGCCAAGTTTAGTTCTGCTTCTACTTCTACTCTAAACATCTTCAATTTTAGCCATGAAACACATAACTTTCTATCTATTGTCTACTATGTAGACTTGGCTCAGATACAAGCACAGCGTGCTTTTTAGGCCCTGTTTCTGGTTTGGTTTTTTGTTGTTGCTTTTTTTAATGTTTTTTATAGACGTTCCGCTAGTCAAGTCAACGCTCAACACCTCATAATTCTATTGTCTTTCGACCTGTGCGCCTGCCTTTGCATACATAATCATGTTAATCAGCTACTTCTGGCCAACTCTCGAGGCCCACGCTTGTTAACTTCACTTTCGTCGACTTTGTACACACTTTTTTCTCTGCTTCTTCGTGAAATTATGCAAATTAGTTGCGCCTCTGTTTATGGAACGTCGTCGCCGTCGCCGTCGCAAGTTGACGACGCACTCTACCTAGTTTTACACTTATCTCTCTCTCTCTCATTTTTTTGTTTGATTGCGCCTCAGATAGTAAAGTTTTTTCTCGCTTTTTTATGATTTTATAATTTGCAGCTCGCTTCAAGTGGCAAACGCAGGCGCAGGGTGAACAGGGCTGCGTACCCCTAGGAGTGCCTACCCTGCCCGAGCTCTGCTCGAGTTTCAATTGTCTCATTCAGGTGTTAAAGGCGACTGCGCACGCGTTCACCTTTTGCTCGCTCTCACCCCTAAGGCGCTGCACCCTGCGACCGACACCCCTTGCTACCCCTCAGCGCGCATTCTCACATTTTTTCTGGTATTTTGTTTGAATTTATAATTTTTTCAGCTTTTTTTTGGCATTTTTTTCTAAAATTTATGCGTTCAATTGGTAAACTTTGATTGGCTACATGCGAGGCGGGCTCTTTAAAATTCCAATAAAATTTACATAATTTTCTAAATGGACAGCAACAAACCATAGAGAATGCGACAAATAAACTATAAATTTAGAAAAAGTTAGAAACCTGCATATGATTATGATCAAAGCGTACCCAATGCAATGCAGCAGGAACATGTTCGGAAAACCTAATAACAGAGAAGCTACAGAGAGGCAGAGAGAGCATATGTGCAGTGGGAAGTGTTGTAAAAGTGGCATGGATATAAAATAGGAATAATATAATAAGTAAATATGAAATTATAATAATAGAATATGTATATTTAATATTATTAAAATTTTTAAATATTACAAAAAAAAAAAAAAAAAATAATAATCATTTTAATACATGAAAATAAATATATATAAAAACAATATTTTTAAAAATAATTAATTTAAAAATAAATAATATTTTTGATATTTAACAAAATGTAAATATAAACAATGTGTTTTAAATATTATATAAATATATGTTTATATAATACTTATCGTCTCTATATTCTACATATATTTTATAAATACTATTTTGATTTATTTAATTAAAATGATTCATAATATTTATAATATTTTATAATTAATATTTCGTAAATATTTTTATAAATACTTATTCTCTCTATTCATTATACTTAATAAAAACCTAAATATAAATATATTTTTGATACATTTAATATATATGATTAATAATATATGTAATCATTACAATAAATATCATTTAAAAAATCTTTTTTAAATATTAAATAAATAAATTTATAAATAACATTTATTCTCTCTGCATTGCCATCAGCATTGCCCAGGCAGAGTAAAATCTAAACAGATAAATTCTTTTGGGCTGCCTAAATGAGTTGACTTCATTTGACCCTGACATTGATAGCAGACGTTCAACTCAATGAGACCCCAAAACAAGAGTCAACAAACAAATTGGCTGCACATTTGTGAAAGCTAATTCTTTTCAATGAAAATTTCCGCAATTACAAAAATGAAATGTTAGAATTACATTTTGTGTATGCTAAATAAAACATTTTATCGCCGCTGCCGCCGAGGGAAGCTGCACACGAACTGTGGCAATTGCCGAGCGGCGAGGCTCAGGGCGGGTGGAGGCCAATTGGGGGGAGGTGGCTAACAAGTTTGGGTAGGCTGCCAGTCAAGCAGACGCCGCTGAAAGTACATTAACCCAGGCCTCGGCGGCTGCTGCTGCTGCTGCCAGTAAGGCCGAACCCACAGCCCCCTCCTGCAGCCCCCTCCTGCAGCCCCAATACACCCATTCAGGCAGCTCGCAACTGGCCACCCACAAGCGCAAAGCACCAACAACGCTAGCGACACCCTTTAGAAACATTTTTCTATATACCCTGTAATGGCAGAGCGTGAGCTAGAAGGGTTAGATGACGACCGATATCATTAAGTAATTGAGAGGAGATGAAAATTTGAAATGAACATGAAATGCACAGATAATGCTTGATCAGCTATATCATATCAGCGCAGATACTGGAACAGAATATTGCCCTAAAACTGTATTCTAGGGTATCTTGCAGTCTAACTTAATGAACTTAATGATATATATACAAATATGTGTTTGCGTGTGTTTTTGTTACGCTTGTTAATTTACGCCGAAGCTCGCCAAGTATTCACAGTCACAGTCACATTCACAGGCTACAAATGTGCAGGAAGTGGGGCTGGGTTAGCTTGGGTCTGCCCTGTGCGTAGGGGGTGGCAGTGGCTGGTGGGGCTAGTTGGGCTGGCTATGCAACACTTAATGAACTGCAAATACATATGCACACGTGTGTGTGTGTGGGTTTGCGAGCTTTAAATGTTTAATTGCATCTGAGAATATAAATGTTATATATACATATGCAATTTCTCTCAGTGTATAACGCAATGGAAAAATATGCTTATATTCATAAATGGGAACCTAGACGAACCTCCCAGCAATTGCTGCATTGGCGCATTTTTCGCAATGTTTCCGTTTTGAATTCACTTTTCATTTGTGAACCTAAAGCCCCCTCACATACACACGCACACACAGCAACAGTCACAGACAACCCCTAGCTAAACAGCCCCTATTCAGCTGAGCAAACGACAAGCTGCGTCGAGTGCAGCAACAACAACAAGAGCGAGCAGCAACTGTGTCTCGCAAGCGTCTCGGCTAGTACCCTATTTACCAGCCTGCCCAGCACCCCCCAGGCTCCACGAGGCTCCATCTTAATACAGCCTTGGAGGCACACATAATTAAAATGTCATCGTCATAATCATCGTCGTCGCCGCCTGCAGTCAGCACTTTTTATACACTAATCCCAGGGCAGCCGAGGGCATTGGTTATGTTTATAGGATATGGCTTAGTCGTTCTTGCCATAAAGGAATCTAAGTAGAAATTATATAAATCGCATTTAGGAGCAATCAAATTATATTTAGGCTTGAGTCTTTAAGAAAAATGTTAACTATTTCTGGCAAGCATAAATAATAATATATATAATAAGAAAATACATATATATATCTTAAATATATATGCTAATATAAGATATATAATATAAGAAATGAAGTCTGAGAAAGTTTACAATTCTATATATTTTTTTTAATTTATATATATTATATGTATTATATATATTTTTAAATTTATTTAAATTTCTTATATAATTATAATGATTTTTTTAAAAATATTTTGATATTCATATTAATTATATAAATGTTTAAAATAAATTTGTATTCATTTCTAATTTCATAGAAATATATATTTATTTTCTTTCATATTTATATATATTTTCATAAATTATTTTTGATATAAATATATTGTCATATATGGGTTTTTTATTGCAATAAATGATAAACATATCAAAGGGTTTCCAGGAAATATAGTTTATAATTAACACTATCCTAGTCAGAGTACATTTCACATGAATTATGTTTTGCGGCACGTAATTCGTGGAATAGTAACTTGACTCAATCATTGGTTATTCTCACTAAACATTAATTATAGATAACAAATGAATTAATGCGTTTCATGCTTAATGTTTATATTTAATATTTTCCTTCTGATTAAAAATGTAAATTTATTTTCTATATATAGTTTATATTTAACTTTATTGAATATATTATTTATATATTTTATATATATATTATTTATATATTTATTTGATTTATATTTAATATATTATTATTTCATTTTGCTCATATATTATTTATTTATATTATTTTTCTTTATTCTTTTTCAATCATTTTAATTTCAATGCATTTGATTTAGGTTAGTTTATTAATATTATAATATTCATACATTTTATTTTATTATTATTAATTAAATATTATTATTATTATTTTTTTAAATTATTTATTTATTTTATTATTGTTTTATTAAATATTTTAATTATAATTATTTAAATTATTTTATAATTATTTAATATTTTATTAATATTAATTATTCTATTTTAATATTATTAATATCATTATTTATTTAAATAATAAGTTTAAATAATTCAATTCAATTCAAATTAGTGTATAAAATATTCGTCTCTGATTGCAACTGCAAAGGATTTCAATTGCTGTTGCTATTTGGCTGCAACTCCAAATCCCTTGTGCCGCCGAAGCACTTGAGCGGGTTTTAATGCCGCCCACACCCCGACTACGATGTGGGAGGCAGGCTAAACAAATATAATTCTCCATTTAATGCGGCAAATGAAATTTAAGCAGCAGCCATAATGCAGAGACCCTCAGCCCAGAGTACAACAAGAATTTCTTGCAGTGCAGTGAAAAGTTTCTTTAGGCGATGTGGCCGAGGGTGGGCGTGGCAGTGCCTACTGCGCCTGCATTAACAATTTTTTCGCTCGCTTCTCTTGTGTTAGCTCAACAATTGAGAATCGAGGCAGGGCTCACGAGTAGCTGCATTTTTAATGCGACGTCCATGAAAATGAAATTGACAAACTAATTTGAGGCGCATTTAGGAAATCAGTTGCGATAATTGAATGTCTATGGAAACAAAACAACAAACAATACAAAACTAATAAATATATATATATATATATATATATATAGAGTGAAAGGCACGCAGAGACAGGACACTCAGCGAACCTTTGGCATACAACGAGAGGGGTTAATGTCAGGGCGAGCACAAAGGCACAGCACGGAGAGTGAGAGAGAGAGAGAGAGAGAGAGAGAGAGAGAGAGAGAGAGAGAGAGAGAGAGAGAGAGAGTCGAGAAAGTTGCCAACTCACAGGGCAAGCTGAACGAGGCCTGAGCCCCTGAAGCAGACAGTGCAATGTCCCGACGCTGGCTGCATTGTGCGCAGCGAGTCCTTACAAGTACACACAGGACATGCCCAGCTGAACAGCAGACAGACAGCCAGAGCGACAGTCAGTCAGACAGACAGACATCATTTCATCAACGTTGACAAACTCATCGCCTTTGACGGCCTGAGCAGTCGTTAACCAGCCAGCCTACTCGCTCCTCGCATCCGTTCGACATTGACACATGATTTTCCAGCAGGCTCCAAAGCGCCAAGCTCCGAGCTACGAGCTCCATTTTCCAGTTGCCATTTACCATTTTTCGTGTCCTGTTTGCCAGGCTTTAATGCCAAATCCTTTAACTCCCTCGGCTCGTGTATTTGCATACCAAATTGTTGCTCGAGCTAATTTTTTTCAATTAAACCAAATCCTGTCTGGCTCGACGACATGGTCAACAAATTCCAGCACTGCCTATCCCTCAACCTAGTCTATATGCAAAATATATTTATGCACTGCCAAGTTTCAATGCTGTTAAAGTTCTTAAGCCATTTATGAGCCGACATGAATGCCAATGCCAAAAGTCGCAAACTTTTGCCAAATCATCTCACAGTCTGCAGCGTCTCAAGTTTCGAGTGGCAGTGGCAAAAGCCAATAATGAAATAATATGAGCAAATTTTCCAAAGCGCTTTTTGCCAACAAACGAACAGCAGCAAAAAAAAAAAAACTAAACAAGAAAGGAAAAGTTTTCCCTACTTTCCACTTATTGGCTTAAAGCGACGACTTTAACTTGTTATTTATCTATTTTTGCTCGCAATTTCAAAAGTTGCAATTTATTTACCTTTTTAAGGTAAACAGTTTGGCTTAAGGTATATGGCCAAGTAATAGCCCAGACTGAATTAGTGAGTGATTGATCAACTCTCACACTAAGCGAGGTCTCTCTCATTTTGTATCTCTTTCTCTCTCTCTATCTCTCTCTCTCTCTCTTCTCTCTTCTCTCTTTTACTCTTTCTGTCCTAATATGCTGGAGACTTTCTTCATCACTTTTTCTCTCGATTCTACTAGCTTATTTCCTCTCTCTCTCTCTCTCTCTGTATCTTTCTTTCTCTTTTTAACTGTCTATTCTCTCTAACTGTCTCCCTCGATCTTTCCTTTTCCAAGTCTCCTATCATTCTGTCTGTTGTTCTCTATCTACATCTCTTTCTCTCTCTCTCACTCTTTATCTCCCAATCTCTATCTCCATCTCTTCACAAATGGAGCTAATTAAGCAACAGCTCAGTGCATGTAAATCGACCTTTCAACTCATTCGATGTTCCCTTTGTCTAATGAGGCGTGAACGCGACCATTTTTAGGTGTGTTGCACCAAACAGGTCAACACGCCCTGTGCCAACAGCAACAGCAACAGCTTGGGACGCCACCTACGTAACGTGTCACAAAATGTGTTTTTAATTTGCCAAAAACACGAGGGTCAGGTGTAAAAAATGTTAAAAGGTTCCGTTCCAAATGATGATGATTGAAATATATGTATATGTGCAAGTATGTATATGTATGCACACATGCGACCACACACACGCCAAGCCACGCCCACTCACTGCCTTTATTTTTTGCTGGCGTTCTTTAATTGCTTGGCCAGCAGCTCGTTAGCACGAGAGCTGACAACCAAATTGAAATAATTGATCAGCAATATAAATGCATATATGCATATGCATATGTAAAATATATTAATTAATATCAATTTTGTATGTCGTCCTGCGCGTCGCGCATCAATTAGTTGGCGCACTTTTATGGCCATGTCGCAGCCGTCCAGCTGGTGCCTTCCAGGCCGTTTTATTTGACACCTTTGCTGATTTTTATGACCTGCACCTTGGGTGGTCCTTTGTTTAGGCCTCGCCATTCGCCATTAGCCTGCCATTTCGTTCTTAACGACCTACGGTCACATCTAATTAATAACAGTTACCATTTGGCTCTCTCTGTGTGTGTGAGTGAGGGAGTCAGTGTGAGACAGTCTGCCTCTTTCCAGCCAGTGCACATTTCTGTTCGTTTCTTTCCCTTCAATCAAATTATCGCGCTTTTGATCAGCGCCAGCCCAGCAAATGGCAAGCGCAAAGTGGAATTGACAAAACGAAGACAATAACAGCAAAGAGCAACAAGGTGCTGCCGTGACGTATACATGTACATACATACATACATACATATGTACATATGTATATATGTCACAGCGAGCTTACATGGCTCAGCCAAAGAAAAATTGCCAAAACTTACTTGAGCACATTTAATTGCAGTGATCTGGTCACACTCAATTGATCACAGCTGCTCGGCTTGCCAATTAATTATATTTTGCATTGTTTTTATTGTTTAATTGACAATGTAATGATTAAACGGTGCCGGTGCTCTTTATGTATGTATGTGTGTGTAGTTGTGTTTGCGCGTGACCGTAGGGCAAGCAACACCTGTGAACTTTGTTGTTGTTTTTGGTGTGTGCTGCTTGCAAACAGCGTGGGAATCGTTGAGCAAACTTACGGGCAGACATGAGTAAGTGTGTGTGTGTGAGAGTGAGAGTGAGAGAGTGCATGCGTATGACTGTATTGGTGCGTTGTGTAGCTGATCAAATAGGCGCGCAAAAAAATAGAGAGAGAAAGAGAGAGAGTGGAAGAGCGCAATGAGAGCAATGAGAGCAGTTGTTATGTATGTATGCAACTAGTATTTAAATATGTATACCAAATGTATTTTTGCTGCTAGTTAGTTATGCTAATTATTTAAGGCAAAGCTTTAATATAAATCTGATGATACAAAATATAATTAAATATAAATAAATTAAATATATAATATAAATAAAAATTTTCATTGAAGTAAAAATAACATTAATTATCAAGGCAAATAAAAACCTGACATATTTAGTGCATTTGTACTTTAAGTTACGTAGCAAATAAATGAATATATGATGTATGATGCATGTATGTATGCATATATGCATATTTACATCTTTATGCATGCACAGTATACAAAGGGAGCTGCACACTCACACTCTCACTCTCTCCCACTCTAATTGCTTATGTGTGTGGGCGTTTACTCTCTATGCTCTTGATTTTAATGCTCATTGCGATTGACAGTCAATTAATTAATGTGACTTGTTTGCCGATGCTGCGGGTGAGCACATTTCCAGGAATATGCCGTGTCTTGCAACTTTACGCTTTTGCCTTTTTTTCTTGGCCCACAAAGTGCGCCTAAAAATAGACTCGAATTTATGCGTTTATTGAAATGTTTGCAAATGACAGCCCACAAAATGGCTGCCAGCGTGGCACAAAAAGAAAAAAGAAAATAACAACAATAAGAACAGAGCACCTGTGGCCAGACCAACGCCACCCAGCTGCAGCCTATTGTCTATTGTTGGCCAAAGGTCAATTGGGATGCCCGCTCGGCAAGTGAAAGTAGAGTATATGGGCTTTGCTTGCTGTGGATAATCATACAACAATTATTGGGGGTGTGGCATAATGTATATAGTCATAAATATTCTTATATATATATAAATATCTCTAAGATTTCATAGACAGCGTATCATCTGACATATATGCCCGTTTGGTGGCTGTTTTATGACTCTCGGCGGGTCAACAAATTTCTCATTCGTGATTACAGCTGCTCTCCCTACCACCCACTCTCTCTCCTTGTCATAATGACAGGCAAATTGTTGTCTGACTGGTAGGTGGGCCTCGTTGGCCTGGCCAGCTAATGGCTGCCTAGTTTAATTAAACTTCAATCTATAGCATTGGAATATTTATAGCCTTCTGGGCTTTTTAATTAAGCCGTCTGCTATTTAACGTTAACTTCATAATCGATAAAGACTACAAAAGTTTCCCACCTAAGATATTGGATGTCATGTTAAGGTTAATGGAAAAATCTCTGCAAGCAAAATCTGTTCAATGAGATTATTTCTTGTGCTACATATACCTCAAGGTCATTTGGCATATTTTGTGGAATTTGCTCTTTACTCGTTAATTATTTTATTAATATATATGTTCAGTGTTTTGTTTTTTAGATTCTGGTATAGTAATGGCTTTACAGTGTTTTATTTTATCTCTTCTCCATGGTCTTTATTTATTTATTTAACATTAGTTTAAAAATTTTTTAAATTTAATTTTTAAAATTTATTTAAAAATTTTTTTTTCAAATTTATTTTTAAATTAATACTTTTTTTTTAAATAAATTTTTTAATTTTATTTTAAAATTAATTTGTAGAGTTAAAAAATTATGTTTTTTGTTGTTTTTCTTTTTACTTATTTATATTATATGTATAGTTTTTTATAATTATTTTTTATTTGTTATATTTTTATTTTTAATTTCAATTTCAAAAATTTGTTAAATATATTTTTTAAATTTTCGAATTTTATCTTGACATATTAATAGGCATTTATATATATATTTCTAATTATACGTTGAGAGTTTTGAGTTTCCTCTGCACTTTAAATCTTAACTCAAAAGAACTAAATCTCACACTTTAAACTCTCACAATTTAACGTCTCACAATTCCATTTCAGTATAAATCAAGCTCAAAGTTTATGAACCATTTTCATTTTTATATGCATTTTGATTAATGTTTCTTTGCATATAATGAAAATGCATTATATGGCCATATATGTGGCATGCTTCAGATTTGATCGGAATTTCGCTCGCTTGTTCTCAATTTCTCACCCGGCCACATGTAGGCAACGCCCTGTTGCACATGGTAAGCGGCAGGCTGCACTGTCTAGATGAGTTAAGGCCTGCAGTCAACGGCACAATATATGACCGGCCCATTGAAAGGTTCAATTGCAGCGATAAATATTGCAAACTCCAACTGCATTTCAACTTCTCTCCCCCTCTCGCTGCCTCACACACTCTTGCCAACTGGCTCCTTATCAGAGTGCGACAAGTTTCTCACGACGAGGCAGGACAAAAGTCTTCGCTGCCTTTTGGGTGGCAACAAATGTTTTATTCATATGCAGAGAGAAGGAGCCAGAGGGGGAGAGCGGGAGCGAGAGCTGATATGAAATACGCGCCTCTAT
Organism: Drosophila peninsularis; assembly: GCA_035047485.1. Taxonomy (NCBI): domain Eukaryota; kingdom Metazoa; phylum Arthropoda; class Insecta; order Diptera; family Drosophilidae; genus Drosophila; species Drosophila peninsularis. Next base: position 4,595,683 of record JAWNPN010000014.1, read on the forward strand.
ATTCAAGGTGGGCGTATCTTTCTCAGCAGCCTAGGCCCATTTTCCACTCCCCATGCTCCAGGCCCTAAGTGCCAGTCGTAACGCATTTTTTATCAATATGTCTTCGAGCAAAGATGCAACTAGAAATGGAAATGGAACTGGAAGTGGAGCTGAAGTTGGCGCTGGAGTTGTGGCAACTGCCGCTGGCTGCAAAACAAAGTTTTAACTTTGCATTTTGCCATTTTTTCTTCCTCTCCCACTCACTCTCTCTCTCTTTTCATTGGAGCAATTCTCACAATGTGCCGTTATCTGCTGCACTTGCTGGGCGTTTGGTTTCATGTTTCGCTTTTTCATTGTCGCCGGCTGCTGTCAACGCCATATGAATAATATTGAGTGCGACAAAATAAGATTCAACAATGTGAAGGCAACGGAACGGTTGGAGGCAGCCGTGTGTAGGGCGGGAGGGCGACGGCGTGGGCGAGGGCGAGTGTTTGGCAAAGCATGTTGAACGAATTTGATAGAATATGCGAGCACCCCTTGAGTTGAACGACCTCTCCCGGTGATTCTCATAAAGCTTAAGTGTTGAATATGATGATTTTCGTATTATTTATTGAATATTTTATAATATATATTTTTAAAATTTTATATAATCATTATATATATTATATTATTATTTTATATATATCTTTATATATATCTATCCAATTTCAGGTATTTTAAAAGAGTTTTGAGGAAGTTTAAGACTCTGAGTCTGCCTATGACTTAAGCTTCAATATTTATTTGAATACTGAAAACACTCTATCTCTATCTATCTCTGTCATCTCTACTCTTAACTTAATCCATCTATAAGTCAATACATACATCTATCTATATATACATACAGGTATGTTATATTTATCTATATACATGTTATATCCAATCTTAAGATAGTTAACTTATCTAACTCTTCTTTTCAGGTTGAACTTATATTATACTCAAACCAAAGTAAAATCCCTTCAATATACCCGCTCTACTTAGCCAACCTAATGCTAGGGCATTTGCCAAACGAAACATGCTACACAATAAAATATTTATTGAATTACGGAAGCTGTCGCTGTGATTTGAAATTGAGAGTCTTACACGATTGGCTGCCTGGCTGGTGTTACAAAATACAAGACGCATCGAATGGCAAACGGAAATGTTTGTAAATATTTAAGAGCATATTACGTATAGATTTATGGAATTTTTCAATATCACTTACAGCTCAACCGATGGCATTTGCGAGCGCATATGCAGATTGAAAAGGACTTACCTGAAAATAAATAAAACGAGAATAAAGCAAATGTGGTATTACAAAAAAGTTTTATGGATAGTGAATGGGATGCTTGAATAGGAAGGATTTGGCATATTCGATTTAGATATGCAGCAAAAGAGAAACAAGTGAGGCGAGGAAGTGGTTGACTGGGTGATACACTGCTATATGAATCAGTTAACACTTTTGCTTCATATATATATAACAATCTAAAAACCTTTTAAAAATAAATTATTATTGATAATAGGAATGATAGTTAAAACTATTTTAAAAACATGATATGATATGCAGGGAATATACATTGGATAGGTCAGGTCTCTAGCTCTGGTGACTTATGAGATCGTTTCTCTTAAACGGACAGATAGTCAAAGTGGGCTAGATGGACTCAGTTTACTCTTCTGATCTGAAATTTATATAAATTCTGGTATCTGCCATGACTTCTTATTCCTGCTGCACACATATCCACAAAAGCAATCTACCCCACTTTTTAATGCCTTTAAAAACCCCTTTAACCTTTCAAAATAAATATATTTCAACAAATTGCAGCAAAATCTATAAAAACTCGCTGCAAATGACTCTTAATTAAATATGCGCGAGCAGCAAACAAAAACAAACGAAAATGCTGTGAGGCGCATATATATATATATATATATATATATATATATATATATATATATATATATTTATTTAGTTGTGGCTTGTCGTTTATGGCTGGCTAAATAAACTGAAATTCGATATGTAAAACAATTTTATTGTCTATTTGATTTGATTTTATTTTTATTCAATTTCGTTTCTGTTGTTGCTGGCAAAGCTTAATAAATCGCATTTATTATCTGCATATTGTTTTTTGTGGGCTTTAAATAAACGATAAAACGATTTGCACAACATATATGTGTGTTTTTTAAATTTTTAACGATTGCCATCACATAATCAGCATAATGACCATAATGACGATAATGATGATGACGATGATGAGGGCAATTTGCACAGCTCAAGTGAAGTCGAATTGACATTATTCTCAATGTGCTATTGCCATATCGCAGATAAACAAACATTTCTGTCTCGACTTCAAAATTGAAAATGAAAATCCAGAGGGAAATCAATTGGCAAAGTAAGCCGACAGACGGACGGACGGACGGAAAGATGAACGGACGGATATAATGCAGCTAATGTCAGTTTTCATTTGAACTCAAGTTGATTTAATGTTTTTGAAGTTATATTAATTGATTTACTATACGATTAATCTTGCATGGAAACTAATTAACTGTGAAAGATATAGTCTATAGTCAGTGAAAGATGCGTATTAAAGCACATAGTTCTCATGAACCTAGGGAAGAAACTTTAGCTGATTTAGGTCAAGTGAAGTAGAAACTAAGGCAGTTTTAAATAGATTATTTTTTATAAACTCAAAGAATATAACATCTAGTTAATTATATTATATTAAATATAGGAGTATTTCATGCTTAGACACAGCTCATTTTAAAATCTCATTAAGCTTTTTAATTTTATTTAAAGTACACACAAAGACATAATCAGTTTAAGTCAGGTCAAGTAAAGCTGATAAGAAATCAAATTCGCAACAGCTAAATTAGCTAATTTAAATTAATTTTTGTTTATTATAAATATAAATTATATATATATGTAAGCTTACGTTGCACTTGAAAAGCACATTAAAGCTTACAAAATAATTGCTTTATTTTTATGGCAAAGCTGATTAAACTTCTACATCACAGTGCTATAAAACGGTTGATTAAGTTTAGCAGAAACTTGCAATTATCTTAAAAGTTTTGTTAGCAAATTAAGTAGTTAACTTTAATTAAGTCTACTCAAATAAGTATATATATTATAAATTTCTATTTATATCTACACATACTTAACCTAAACTAAGCCACAAATTTCTCACCCACATCAATTAGTTATTTGGAGCATAATTACACAAAGTCACAGAGCCGCAAATGGATATTATTTCAAAAATAGGCAAAAGTCATTAAAAATTATAAATAAAAGTAAATTAAATGCATATTTTCAAATGCACAACGAAAGGGCAACGCATTGAGGACAACCGAGAGAGAGAGATGGCCAAATGTAATTTAACTAATTTGAATCAATATAGTTTATAAAGGTAAACAGCAACAACAACGATTAGTCAGCCAGCCACAACAACCTTATAAGCGTGTAATTTAATTTAATGCAACCAACAACTGAAACAAATGAAACAACAACAACAACATATTGTTGCTGGCGCGTGAATAAATGTGGAAAATGCTGTCGCGTTGCAACACAGCGCCAACAACACAACTTTTGGCTTTTAACGCATTTAAAATGGGCATTTGGGGTATATGGGTTTTGCTAAAATGTATGTGACAGGCAGAAGAGGGCGTGGCAAATGACATATAATGGAAGAGGAGTTGATCTGGGTGTATGTATATGTGTACATATGTGATATTATATATAAAACACTTTCTCTTCAGCTACAGGGCATCTCTCAGTCATGCACTGCCGCCTACCATATTCTCACGTGATTTTTTCTTTATGCGTTGCCAAAAGCCAAATCGCTGAAGCATTCAGTTCATAGATATCTATAAAAGGGGCGTGGCAATGCGCTTATATCACACACAATTTGTAGCCGCCGCTAATAAAGTTGTTGCCAGCAAACAGCAACAACTGAGACTCCAAAACTGTTTCCAAAAACAAACAAAACAGACGAAGAAGAAGCAGCAGCAACAGCAGCAGGCAGACAAACAATTGCACAATGTGGCCAAGAAAAGAGGAAGCACGAAATGAGCAGCCAGCGAAGAGAAAGAAAGAAAAAACTCTAATAGGCGTCTTAGCCGTTGGCTGTGTTGTTGCCTTGGCCAACAATCGGAAGTGCAAAATTAAAAGCCAGACACACACAAACAGCCAAGAAAAACCCAAAAACTCACAAAACTCAAAGAGGAAATACCAACAACAACAACAACAACAACGACAGCAACTAACTGGGAAGTGTGTGCGTTTTTGGGTCTGAAGTAATGTGGCCTAGAAGATGTATGGCCAACAGCCAAGTGGCTGGCAGGCTGCTCGGTTCGTTAATCTGGCTAGTGAACCCTTAGAAGTTCATAAGCAGTTTGGCTGGCTAAAACATTAGTCAACTTCGGTGTGCGCGCCGAAAGTCCTTCGAACTGACTTTATGGTTTTAGCCAAGTTTACTAATTACAGTTATAGGCGCTGAAAAGTTACAATGAACTAAGCATGAGTCAGTTAGAAGTGCTTCATGTGAGGCAGTACAGTTGATACTCTATATTGTTATACATGTTTGGCCCTCTCCCCTACAGAGCATCTGCCAGCCTAACATGCCCCAACCACCCACCACGCTTACTCATATCCCAATTTGTGAGCCCTTTTCCAATTCATTGCTCGAGAAACTTTACAAACTTATATAACTACTTAGCCACTTAGCACCTTGCTCGAAATCTGGCCAAGAGCCCTGCACTTAATGTAGATTGCCTGCAAAACTGTCCAGTTTTTTGCATCTCGAAAAAGTAGTTTGCGTCATATACTTGGCCGTTTGTAATTTTTGAGTCGTTAATTGGCCAACAACTTGCGCACTGCCAGCCGCAATTTATGGCCCGTTATTAGTCGCAACAGCTCTCAGCCATGGCTATGTAAAACACGTGTCCATTAATCAGGCAGCCCAAAACGCCGACGGGTCAACACTTAACTTAACAGCTTCAACCTCTTGTCAAATTAGTCGTTCGTGTGGGTTAATTTGGCAAACGCAAATGTTGAATAGAAATACATGTTAACTCAATCCTTTATGGGCAACAGGAAGTTGTGCCAAATTGGAAAGAAGATATATGGCTTAGTGAAAGAATATATATTAATATGTGATATATTCTATAGGCTATACTCTTCATTTAAACTACTATAAAGAGCATAGTTATCATATAACTAGGCATAGGCTAGCATCTTTAGCATCACCTATATTCCAGTTGAGCTGAGTCAATTGAATCATGTGCGGACATCCGTTCAAACGGTTGAACGCGTCGCACGCGGAAATTAAAAACATTTAGGCAATGAAAATTCTATTTCAGCTTGCAGCTTGTTTCACCTGCTCAGCACAGCTCGGCATGGGCTAACCTCGACTACAGCAGTTGAAGCTGTAATTTACTCAGTTTAAAGTGAGTAAACTTATACTATATATACATCTATAATAATTATGTACAAAAAACAAAATTTTAATTATTAACATAAAATACTACTATTTTTAATAAATAAAAAAAATATAAATATTTGAAAAATTTGAAAAATAAGAAATTAAAAAAAAATAAAATAAAATAAATAAATAAAAAATATATATATATAAATAAAAAAATTTAAATAAATATTATAAGTAATACTGTTGAAAATATGTATTTTTTCAAAATTTTAAATAAAATTTAAGTAAGTCATTAAATATTTGTTTGACTATCAGATTTTAGGGAACTAAACTCAAGGTTTAGTTGCCTTAGCTTAGGCTTAGCACTGGAAGCGTAACCTCAAGAGGCCATAAATTCCATTTGGTAAATGACGTTTATTCAATTCAAAGTAAAGAATGTTTAAACTAATCAAAAACGTAGATTCATTGCACTTTGGCTTGCAAAGTCCACTTTTTGCCTTGACTATAGCCTTGAGACGGTCAAGCTGCACGCAGCTAACTTGCCTACGTCTGGGCCCACACACACTGACTTTCTTTAGCACCTCAAAGCTGTTATATATTTTTAAGCATTTCCCCCTAAATCCCAATCCCATCTAAATCACATAAATCAAATAAAACACACCCAAATTTATATAAATTTTGCTTTAGCTAAAAGAAGTTCTAAATATTTTTTTGTATTTTCCTAAGCACAAGAATTTAAGTTCGGAATTCAAAAAGCGAAAAAGAAATTTCTAAGATTCCTAAAACAGAAAATTCTCAAAGAGCTGGTGCGCCCGCCCCTAAAACAACTTTCGTTTTCTCCGCAGTTTGACACAAATTTCTGCTGCTTTGGCGCCCACCTGCCTTATTTTTATGGCAGTGTCTGTGCAATCAACACATTTTAATTGTTTTCTGTTTGGATTGGGTATTTTCTGCTGCATTCAGTGCAATTGTTTTTTTTTTTTTTATTTATTAGCAATTAAATTGTTGCGGGCACGGAAAATGCAATTTTCGAGCCGCATTTTGCACGTGCGGCCGGCTGACAAATTTGAAATTTTAAATTTCATTGCAAAAACCTTCAATAAAAGCGCATTAAAATGCACATAAATAAATGCACAATTGGATGAATGTATATATATAAATAAAAAATGTGCTTAAAAAAGCGCATTATATATATGAAAATAAATGAATAATATGTGTATGTATATATATATATATTTCTCTCTAGATATTATAGCGCCTGTGAAATTAGCGAGCCTCCAAATAGATATATTTATCTTTAATTCAAAAATTGCTTGTGTCTGTGTGTGGCGAGCGTAACAATTAAAGCGCATTATTTGCACAGTGCAACAAATTTTCAGGCAACTACAAAATATATTTAAACAGATGCACACATAAAATAAATAAATATAAATATTTTTAATTTTTTAAGGAATATATATTCCTGAACTGAATTTTTACTGACATTCATTATTCACAAAATGCACTCAAAGAACTAATAAAGAGACATTGGCCAGACTCAGACATTGCAAAGCATTATTTGAGTTTATTTAAATATTTCCATAGCAAACAGCAAAAATAAATCAAATTTGTAGACTTCTTTGAGTATTTTCTATATATATATATTTATAAATATAAATATATATATATATATATATATATATATATATATATATATATATATATATATATTCTTTTTTTATTCAGTTCTGTGCATCGCACAAAATTGTCTTGCTGAAGCGTATACAATTTGTAGCGCAAAGCCTACCAACAAAAATTGTCGGCGACGTCCAGTAAACAAAACGTCGACAACAATGGGGCCACTGTACAGTGGCTGGCAAACGTCGGCAGACACTTTTCCGTTTATTGCACTTGCTCTGGCAGGCCTGGCCGCCCGACTGCACCTTCCCCCGCCTTGGCCCCAACACCAGCCACGACCCCCGCCCAACTGTTGGTCAGACAATTTGCAGTCTTGTCTGCGCGGCTGCCTGCCAAAAATGTAACCCCAAGCTAAATTTTGCACACCATTTTTTACAATTTTATTTTAAGTTTTTTCTCATTTTTATTTCAGTTTTACTTTTTTTTTTATTACTTTTTTTTTGCAACATTTTCGTGCCGCACGCCATTTTCATTTCTCGCATTTTTCTCTCGCTTTGCCGCAGCATTTTTCATAATTCTTGAGGCAACTGGCAAAAGTTTTTTACAGTAAGGAAATTATTTTTTGGCAGCGTTAATAATCATCCCAAAAAAGAGCAAAAAAAAAAACCGAGGAAAATAGTCAAAAAATATTTCATAGTTGCACTTTCCAGAACGAGCCGTACCCTGTGCTACCCCCAACCCCCCTTGCCCCATAAATACATAGTTGCAAGCGCTGCCGTCGAGGATTCATAAATATGTCGTCGTCGCCGTCGTCGTTGCTGCAGAGCCCAAAAGTCTATATCATGTATCTCCGGCTGTGTGCGCCATCATACATTTTGGGCACAAAATGCTACAAAATATATGTAATAACTCGGGCGCTGGGAATGGGGCTGAACTGGAGTGTGTTAGGCCGGCTGATGTCGGCTAAAGTAGACAAAAAGTCGAGAGTGCGAGTGGGAGAGTGTGAGAGAGCGTGTGTGCAACATGGGAGTCGAAATGATTTGTTGAGCACAGTGGGGCACAGTGGAAGTAATGAGAGAAACTTAAAAAAAAAACTTTAAAAGGAGCTTAAAGGCAATTTTATATGAACAGGACTTTTTAAAGCCAGCTTTGATTTTTAAAAATTTAATTTAAAATTTAACGAAATTTACGAAATTGACCAAAATCTTTCAGAAAGCTTTAAGCATAAATTGCATATGTAGCTTGCACAGTGTGGCAAACCTATAGAATTTAACACTGTTTAGCAATCTTCAAGGTTTTATAAAAATAATGAAATAAAATATTTTAAATTTCTATAAATATAAAAACATAAATTTAGTTTAAATAAAAAGAATTCCATATAAATTTTGTATTATAAATAAGCTATTCAATATATATATGCAATTGATTAATATTTATATCTAAAGAATATTTGTATAATATATATATTTTTATATACATCTATTTAAGTAGTCGTGCTTTCTGCTAAAGATTTTACGCTATTTGTGGCAAATAATAAATAAATTGATAAAGCTTGCAATTAAAGCTTTAAACAAACTTGTGCTAACTACATCTTTGCATATTTCGTATACCTGTATCCAATGTATTTCCCAACCAACCTACAACTCTAAATTTCATTCTTTTCAATTTTGGCTGCCTTTTCACGCATTCTCTTACCACTGTGCCGCCTGCCGCATAATGACACAAAAGCTGCTGTCTCTGCAGAGCCGAGAACCCACTAATGGCATATCTTTATGTCTGGAACACATTGTTCTTGCTTAACTTTAAGACTTTTAAAAAGAGTTTGTGAATGAGGCGAGATTTTTAAAGCTCGATAATGTGTGAGGCGCGACAGCAACAGATAGGCGAGTGTGTGCCCGAGGGGCACGATCTTATCAACACTTTAAAGATCGCACTTTAAGCACATTGCTCAGCCCAACAGTCCAAGGGGAATTATTGTTGAAAATCAAAGCCCAAGTCGATAATCGAATCAGTCGCATACAAATTGTTTGGCACGTGGGGGCGTGTACGCAAAAGCTTCGCCGCAGCATCTGTCTCTCCTTCTTCTTGGCTGCGTCTCCTGGCCGCCCGCCCTGCTGCTCTCCCTTGGCAATTGAATTGCTGATGAGTTGCGGCGTCGGCGCCTTCGCAGCCTCATTGAATGTGTAATGCAGCCACAGGCGATACAATAATAGCATACAAAATGCGCCTCCAAATGAGTTGAGCAGATGAAGAACTGACATTGAAACCGAGCCACAACTGTACGATATGCATACTATATGCCCGTATAATATACTTTGTTTTTCTTCTTATTCTGGCCGTGTGCATGGCCACCCTGCGCACCCCTGCTTTAATACAAAGCTCCCCAGGCAGTCGTTCAATTTGAATTTCAAAATTGACGTCATCCACAATGCGCATATGATTTACTTGTTGATTCTAAAAGGCAACCCGAGCCACGCCCACCTAGTCTCGGGCCACATTAGATAAGCAACTTGAGGGAATTGCAGCTGAGACTAGAAAAGCTAAACGCGTGTGTGTGTGCGAGTGAGTGAAAAAATGCGACTGCTTAGCAGACAAAATATATGAAATTAAAGCGGGTTTTCAGTGCTGCCGAAGCTTTAATGCACTTAAATGATTGTTGGCTGTAAGTTCGAGTTGAGCTTGCGCTTGAAGGCAATAAACTTACGAGGATCGAGATGAAAGCAAAAGAAATTAGGAAGCTTTCAAAGTTGTTTGCTAAAGCTATAGATAAGGTAAAGCAAAAACCAAAAGCTTAGGGCCAGAAGACTGAAGTAAAATACTCAAAGCTTCTAGAAGTAACATTTATCTGATTAAAATACTGAAATTAATTTGTAGTAATTTGCTTGCTCAACATTTTGATGGAGAGTAAAAAACCTTTAATATAAAAAAGAAAGTAAAATAAGACGAAGAAAAAAGCAGAAGATAAGACAAATTTTCAAGCCCTCTTAAGCGAGCAGCTTAAGTTTACAATCGCGTTTATAAAGCTTAAAGCTACTTAAAGCTCAAAGCTAACATTAAGAGAAAGCTCTTTAAAATCAGCTATAAATCGATTATTGTAGTACTCTAAAAATTCATTTTCATTCACAAGACCAGCTCACCCACCCAGCCAACATTGCCCGCTGATAAAGTGTATGCTGAGTGGAGAAAAAAAAACATAGCCAGTGTAGAAATACGACAAATATTTGCAGCTCATTTGAGAATATGGTAAAGCAGCTTTTGTAAATTTGGCGCATTTGGCGTTGACGGCGACTTTTATGGCCGACAAATGAATGCAACAAAAATTGTGCGACGAAAATTGAAAGAGACAGCAGTGCAACACGTAATTAGCCAAACGGGCCAAAATGGCCAACAGACTCGGCTCACTGTGACTGTGGGCTGTCAGACGAGACGTCAGCAAGTTGAACTCCGCAGCCCTAGTCCAAAAGGCAACAGCTTTTGCCTTAAACGAAAGTGATTGATAAACTGAAAAGCTTTTGCTTTTAATTGCACGAGAAACTAAAACGAATTGAGAATTTGCTCGATTTAATTGGGCGTTAATGACTCTTTGCATTAAGCGCAGCCAATTAAAACAGACTCTAGAGAGGTGTTCGATTAGCTGCTGCTGTTGTTGTTGCTGTTAAATAAACTAAGCTGAAATTTAATTGCGCCCATAAAGAATGTTGAGGCTGCAGCCGATGGAGGCTAAGCGAAGTTAATGTCTCAAGTTCAACTCATGTGAAAAACGAAAGTTTTTCCACTTGCCTGAGCGCTTGCATGCGGCACGAATTCAATTTTGTTGCACATTACGTATACGCCTCTTCTACAGCTTCTTCTTCGGCATTTTTTTCTCGATCTGTTCATGCTGTAAATTATATAATTAACTCATCGTTCGGCTGTGACCTTCATTCGCTTACAATGAACTTGGCCGCTAACTCTTTGACTTTCTTTTGTTCGATCGCCTCAATGCCCTTCTCTGGCACACTCGACTTCGACTGCGACTCTGTTGCACATTTGCATAAATTTGCGTGATAATCGCTGAGACTGCCCATCACTTTAGTAATCCCTATCTGCATGCGCAAGATCTTGGCGGATGGCCAGTTGGGTTTAAGTCAGAGATACCCTGTAAATGGGCAGCTAGTGGGTTAGATGGGTTGAAATAGCGATAGATATGGGTATCTAGAACTAATCTATATAGGGCAAATGCAGCTTAGTTAAGATTGTCTTTCGATGCTGCAGTCTCTGACGATTTTGATTAACATCTTACAAATATTTTAATATTTACTTGAAAAGCTCATTAAAGCTTTAATAAAAAGCTTTATTAACTACAGTACAAACAATATTTACTATATTTATTTTATAATAATAAATAATAAATAATAATAAACATAGAAACTTTTCTCTGAACTTATAGCTTGGCATCAAACACTTAAGTTTACCTAAAGAATAGGAAGCTTCTTAAAGCTCACAACTTTGTGTAACACATTGGCTTTCATTAGAGGAAATTATAATGGACATATTTTGAGAATCAATCATTGACGTATTCTGTTTAAGGTAGGCATTTAGAAGCCTCGTCAATCATTGATGCTCACAGTTTCTCCTAAAACTTCTTTCAACTCGTTTTTGAAGTCTTGCTATAAATAAATATTAGAAATTAGGCATGTAAACTTGGCCAAGTTTTCTAATTTTAAATGTCTAGACAACGTTAATCAGTGAAAATTTGCTAAACAACAAACTTTTAGTCTGATGCTTAACTATATATTATATTATTATAATTATAAGTTTAGTTAAGTTCTTCTGTTGAGCTCATACAGCTTAAGCTCTCTACAGTCGTCGTGACTTCAACTTAAGCTAAGCTAACTTAAAGCTGCACAAAATACAAATAAAACTTTTAAAACTTCAAAATTGAATAATTTCTAAAATTGTCTTAGGCATTTGATTGCGCCAAAGTTTCTGAACAATTCAGTTGACATACTTCAGATTATGCTCATGCTTTAAGCTGCAGCTATAAATTTATATTATAAAGATTTATATACTATATATATTTGCTTATTATCCAACACAGTTGGCTCTCATCTAGTTCCTATTCTATTTGCTTTCTTCATTAAAGTAGTTTCTATTTAGCTGCGCGCAGTTGTAAACAGTAGCTGCTGCTTGGCTGTTGCTGCTGCGATGCGAGTGCTGTCCGTCCGTCTGTCTGTCTCTCTGTCTGCCTGTTCTGTGTTGCTCTGTGCTGTCTATGCTGACTGGCTCAATCAACTGGCAGCAGCAACTATTTTTGGTGCGCTGCCAACGACAACAATAATAACAACAACTAAACGGCGCCGTCGCATGCCAAAAACGCTAAAAGTGGCGGCTGCTTTTGACCCACTGACTGATATACGAAAAAAATATATGTAAGAAAAAGTTGGCAGTTGGCTGTTCGTTGTTGGCTGTTTGCCGCTTGTCGGTTTCCAGTTTTGCATTGTTGCAGTTCGCCGTTGCAGCTTTTTGCCGTCGCGCAATTGCAAATGCAATTAACTTGTTTAACATTTCGGGCGCCAGTTGATCCCCACTTGGCTTGCACTTCCTGCACCCCCGCCACGCTCGACAAACTCAATTTCAAAGCGTTTTCAACTTTTCACTTAAAGCTCTCCCACGCACCCACCCACCCCCTCCCTCCAGCAGCCTATCTCTTCTCTCTGTCTGCCACAAAATTTCCTAAAAAAATGTTTCATTTCAAGTTGTCAAACTTTGAGGCATAGAAAAATGTCTGCCACATCAATTCGGATACATATTTGCATATAGCACAGACAACAGTCAAACAACAACAAACAGATGACAACAAGCGCAAACAACATGAAGTATGCAGCATGAAAGTGGAGTGTGCTGAACTAAGAGATACCTTGGAAGTGGAGTGAAGGTTTTAGGTTTTAAAAGTAGATAACTTTTAGATAAGCTAAATATTTGGTGCTTAGATTTAGAACATATTTAAGATTAGCTTCAATTTATATAAGATTAACATTACCATTAACATGAACATGAACATGAACATGAACATGAACATGAACATGAACATTAACATTAACATTAACATGAACATGAACATGAACATGAACATTAACATTAACATTAACATTAACATTAACATTAACATTAACATTAACATTAACATTAACATTAACATTAACATTAACATTAACATTAACATTAACATTAACATTAACATTAACATTAACATTAACATTAACATTAACATTAATATTAACATTAACATTAACATTTATATTACCATTAACACTAACATTAATATTAATATTAACTTTACCAACAACATTACACTTAACATAAGCCTCGTAAATAACAGCCTGAACATATGCTTGATTTTCTTGATCAAAAGTTCAGAGCTCAGCTTTTTAATTGGGAGTAGTAAATTCTTAAAACGTATATTAAAAGTCCTCTTCTCATCCTCCTCCTGCAACCCTGATTGATGCATCAAAATCCAAGTTCAAAGCCCAGATTCACAAACTAAGCTTGCCCCAGGAGACAAATTTCCGCAAACTTACATCGCCCTACTCATACTTTACGAACAGGGTATTCATAACAACAGCAGTGTGTCATTCACCGCAAAATGTAAAAGTTTTACAAGTGATTTTAACTTTTTACAAACTGTGCAACTGCGGCCAGAGATACTGAGTTGGCTGTGAAGAGGCTGAAACTGATAGAAGAGCTCTGAGCTGACGCTCTGTCTGCAATTTCCAATTAATAATTCATAAACATTTGCTCAGCGTACGCTCTCAACTCGTCTGCTGCTGCTGCTTCAGTGTCAAAAAACAAATGTTGTACGCCCCACGCCCCACGGCCCGCGCCCCCCTGTATCTGTTTGTTGCGGTTGTGCCTTGGCCCTTAGCTGAATTGCCAACACTTGTTGTTCAAAGTGTTTTTCTTGGCAATTTGTCTGCTGCATTTGAGTAAGACAACAACAGCAAATTTATTTATGCTACCCGGCCTGCTTGTAATTGGGTTACCAGTGGAGCAGCAGAAGCAGCAGCAGCAGCAGCAGCAGCAGCTGATGTCTGGCATGCACATCAAGTTGCCCAGGCACAGATACAAAGATACTCAGACACAGATGCAAAGATACAGTTGCAGCACTTGCAGATGCTAAGTGAAGTGAGTTTCAGCTTTTCTTTTTCTTCTCTTTTTTTTTTACTTTTCTTGAATAGCAAATGAGTGCACTACTCGTACTCATGCCCATACTCATATTTGTCTGAGTAATGAATGATTTTTTTCTCCTACTTCCAGCAGCATTTTTTATGCGCATCTTTTTATGTGCCTTTGCTTAATTTTTTACGACGGCTTTCAAAAATGTTGTTATGTGCATCGTTTTGCTGGCTTAGCCCGTAATCAGCGTGCAATCTGCTCTATAAATCATAGATGAGCTCGAAGTTCCAAGTGCCAACTAACGTCAACTCTCATATTTAATCTCACAAATGCCGTTGCCAGAGTTATTTCTCCCTCCAAAGTTCTGCCCCCTGCCCTGCTCGGCTACGTTCAGTCCAATCAGCGATTAGTTTAGTTCAATGCTCAGCACAAATATCAATTTTCCTAATTGCCAAACACATGACACGCATTTGCCGCATGTGCGCTGTGCCAAAAACTCTCTAGCCAAGTTACCTACTAAAGTTAATGGGAAGAGGTGCGGCAGTAGATGCTTTGCGAGCGAACACTCTGTAAGTTGAGCTATGATAAGTGCTAGAAAGCTTGCGACAGTGCTATAATTAGTATTTCTTTGAATATCGTAATTATCACTCAACTGTTATTACGATATTCGCTTATACGTCTTATATGGAAATTATCGAAAAGAAATGTGCATTGTAGAAGTAAGCATATTCGGTTAAATATTCCATAAAATATCGTAAATTAAGCCAAGCATCGAATATCGCATTTACGATATTCGAATATCGTATAACAGTTGCGATATTTACCACACTATATCACTAATACGATAATATTTAATTGAATATCGTAACAGCTCTACATTTAACTAATCGTCGAATATCGTAAGTTTGATATCATAATCGATTATATATAATCAAATCAGAAAAGTTCATAATATTAATTAAGCCAAGCATCGAATATCGTATTTACGATATTCGAATATCGTATAGCAGCTTCAATATTTACCACACTATCGTACTAATACGATAATATTTAATTGAATATCGTAACAGCTCTACATTTAACTAAACGTCGAATATCGTAACTGTTTTCGAATATCGTAAGTTTGATAGTATAATCGATTATATATAGTCCAATCAGAAAAGTTCATAATATATAATGTTATCAATAGAATATAAAGTTACTTGCCTAGTCTACGTTTCAACTCTAATATACCCTTTATGAATTGTGCACAGAGTATTATAAAGCTCATGCATAACTCATAAGCAGGCACCTTCACTCTTTACCCATTTCGAGCGCACATTTATTGGCCTCATTTGATAGACAGCGAGACAGATGGAGAGGGAGTGAGAGACAGAAAAAGACAGAGAGAGAGAGAGAGAGGGAGGGATCTGCCTTAACATATTTCTTCTTCTCTTTTTTCTCTCTTTTTTGCATAATTGTGCGACTCGCAGCCAACAAGCGAAAACAATAAACAAAGAGGAAGTTTTGTGTGTCGAAGAAAACAAAAGTTACATCAGTTTTGTGTCAAACGAAATCTAAGCCAAACAGAATGGACCATTAACAATGGGGGCCGAATACACCTGACTTTGGCCAGGCCGACGGGCCGGCCTGCGCCACTCCCTACGCCCCTCAACTGTGACCCATGGCAAATGAATGGCCGCAGCATAAATTAGCGTCAAACTGCGAAATTGACTTTCGACACAGTTCAAGCAAAGTGGGAATCGGGTCGATAAGGCAGCTGGAAGCTGCCAGCTGCCAGTCGATGGGAGTAAACGTTGTCTTGGCACCTTTTTGGGCAGGCGGCACCCACGCGTCGGCCAGCACGGCCCCCAGGCACCAATTAGACGCATTTCTAATTGTGTGTGTCTCTGTTTATCTGTGTGTGTGCGTGCAACAGGCACAGCAGCGCCGGTTCACTGGCATGGAAAATGACAAGGCAGCAACCAGCAGCTCCCCGAGTTGCCCCAAACTCATTCCCCCAGGCTCTGCTCTTTCATTTATTGTTTCTTTTCTATATATTTATTTTTTATTGATTTTTCTTGGCGTGACTTTAATTTAATTGTTGTCAGCATCTTTGAACTTCATATGCGACAGTTGCCCCCACTCACCCCCTCTCTCATTCTGTCATAGACAGCCCCACCTCTGCGCCCCATTTGATGTCAGCTAATAAATTTATAAAATTTGGAGCGATTATGTGGCTTAGCAATCGTAATGCCCATTGAACTGTGCCGCGCTGCGATTACAAAACACATTTCCTCCAAACATAACACAATCTATTTCTATATCGCGAATATCGTATTTTTTTTTCTTTTTTCTTATTCGTGATTTCTGGTTTCTTGAACTTGGCACTTTTTTATTGTTCAGCCCATTTCATTGTTATAGCCGACTGTTGTTGTCTCTAGCAAGCTGACAGGCACGGCACTCTTGAAGTGCCGTTAATTTTCGACTCGATTCCGCCGTAGGGGGCTTGGCTTGGCTCTTTAATGTGTCAACCCCTTGACTGCTCATGGGAAATAACTTAAATATTCTCTATCAAGATTTTGCGTAATGCAATCATTTTCAATTTGCCATTGTCAGCTTACGCTGGGATACCCTGTAATATGTATGAGCAGGAATATGTGATGCTAGATATGATTCCAATGCCTTTCATGAACGATCATTAACATATTCATAGGCTCAAAGACATTAAGAACATAGATGGCTACACTTTTCAGTCGATCATTCCCTATAGAGTATCGTTCGGTCGTGCATGCCCAGTTCCTTATCGATTTTCTGCATGGCCAGAAGAGAGTTGTGGCAATTGCTCAAGAATCACGTACGCGGACATGCCCCAACGCCCACAAAAATGCCTACACTCAACGAGTCTGTCCTCGTCGCCAACTTCAGCTCCAACTCCAACTCCAACTCCAGCTCCAGCTACGAGTTCTATTCCGATTTGCGCCTCGTCGTGCTGCGGCTTAAAAAAGCTGCAGCGAGTTTTAGCCATGGCTAAGACGAGTTGCCAACCCAGTTGAGTGGCCCTGTCAGGTGCTTCGAATGTCACGTGCGCGTTTCATGGAGGGGGCGCGGCAGACGCTTGCGTCAGGAGGTGTCCGGCTGTGGCATAGTTTGCCAATTCTTTTCTTTTTGTGGTGCGGTTCATCAGCATGAACTAGTTCATTCAAATTGCAATTCGCTGCGATTTCTAGAGCCATACAATTGGCCCTCTGCCTCATAATTAAGCCATTAACTTTCCACCAAACTTGTCAGTCAATTACTCAGCAGCTTCTCAGTCATTCGTACAAATGCACCACTCGCACCACTCGCCCCACTCACGCAGCCACACGCCTTGGTCAAAGCATCGGAGCCACCCACCGAAGCGAGGCTTTTAGTTTTGTTGCGTGTCGAAACAGTTTAAGCTATGCGAATGCCAAATTGTTTCCCCAACAGAAACGAAAAACGCAAATACCTGAAATAATTTAGACAGCTGAGAATACCCGACCGACCACATACCCTATAATAGCATGGCCAAAGTGGTTCTTTAGCTATTCAAGCTGAGCTAAATTGTCTACCCAATCGAAAAAAAACGTTAAATAACAGAAATTGTGTTAAATTCATTTAACGACATATTGTATAGACTAGCAGATACCCTACAAAGATGTTTTGAATGCTTATCTTTGACTAAGCATGCCAAGTTGATTCTCTGGCATGAATATATAAACACAAATTCCTGAAATAATCATGCTGGTAGAGTATGCTTGACTAGCAGATACACTATAAAGACATTTAGAATATATATTTTCAGATATTTACACTAAGCGACATGCTTATAAGTTTGCCAAAATAAAAATACAAAAATAGCTCATATAATTGAAAAAATTATGCACTAGCACATACCCTATATAAATATTTAAACAAATCTTACAGCTATTTCCTCCATGTATTTTTAAAATTATATAAAAACAAATATACCCGCTCTCACATATATACAGGGTATACGTAGCTAAACAAAGAAGCAAGCACAATACAAACACACGCATGAAATTAAATAGTGATAAATGATCTGGCCTGGTCAGCTGTTTCTTGTTGCTGCTGCTGTTTGGCCAATTATCTAGCTTGAGTTGTGCATATAAATTAGCCAGAAGAAGATGAAGAAGGCGCAGAAGAAGAAGAAAATGGCATTAAAAATGAAGAATACGCACAGCTGGCCAAATTCTTAAAGATGGCATCTCGCTCGTGCGACTAATTCTGTAAACTGGGCTAACTGTCTGGCAACGTTCATTTTGAGGTCGACTAACTGCCAGCCGAACGAAATGAAGATCAAGCTGGGGGAGAGAGAGCCAGAGAGAGAGGGAGAGGGCAGATACAACTCTGGGTCACATAAATCAAAATTGTTGTCGAGCCATGAATAAACTAGTGAGGGAGCCGAAGATGAACTAAGCCCAAGCACAAGTAATTAAGTAAAAATAGAATCTGAAAAAGAAGAGTTGAAAACAAAGAGTCTCTGAACAGGGGGGGACAAGAAGCGGAAGTGTGTGTGTGGGAGGTGGATAAATAAACATAAAACATAAAGAAAAGAAATGAAAATCCCTTTTGACTGTCAAGTTCAGTTGGGGAAGTCAGAGGGACATTAGCAGAGCCCGCAAGCTCTATAAAAATACAAATGAAAATTACTTTTTTCTCTTGCTTTGTGCGACTTGGCTATAATAATTATTTACAAAATGCGCCCACGCCACGCCCACAGGCTAAAAAGCAGAGGAACAGCTGAGAGCAGGCGCCAGGCATTGTTTGCCTTACAGAAGGGGGTGTGGGGGGTGCGTATAAGAAAGACAGTGATAAGTATATGTATATACAGCTCGCACACACACACACACATACACACAGCCTTGGACAGGTATCAATTACAAATCTCTAATGCGAAAATAACAAGCAAAGAATCACAAAATAACAATAAGGCGAAACGAGAAAACAGATAATAACAATATGAGAGAAATATATAACCAAGGAAGACAAAGAAAAGCTGTAGATAAAGAGGAGGAGGCGGTGTCGTCGGGGCCTTGGGTTTTTATGTAGAAAAAGAGTTGCTGGGCTAATGGGTAAGAGATATCCGCCGAGCTCCACAATTCATGACAAGTTGTGACAGGTGCGATGGGCAGGGCGAAGCAGTTGAAAAAGAAATCAAGAGAGGGGAGGGCAAAGGGTGGAGCTGAAAGAAACACAAGTCGAAACTTATCTAAGAGTGATGCAAGCACAGAGAATGGACAACAATAAATGGATTATATTGGTCAGCTTGGACACGTAAATAGCTTAAAGGCTTGCGTATGGCAGTGGAATGAAGTGGAACTGGAATGCCAAGTGAAATGGAATGGAATTGGTATGTCTGTGCAAAAAGTAATTCATGATTTGCTGCGAGAACTTTAAAGAGATATTTTAAATTGAAAGAGATAAGGAATGAAGTGGAATGGAACACTGACAGCTGACAGAGTGGCAAGAGCAAATTGAGGAATGAACTGGAATGCAGAGAAAGTGACCAGAGCAAATTTGGTAATTTATTATATAAAGTTGTAAGAGATATGATAAATTTAGTTCAATTTTAATGTTTATTTTAATAAACAAATAAAAATTATACGGATTTCTTAATTTATTTATTATTAATATTTTTATACATTTTTTTTAAGTTTATTTTTTTATATTTATATATTTATTATTATTTATTTATTTATTATTAATTAATAAATTTATTATTTATTTTTTATATATTTATTATTTAATTTACTAATAATTAATTTTTTGTATAATTTATTTATTTTTTTATAAAATTATTATTTAGTTTTTATATATATTTTTTTTTATTTTAGCAAGATAGAATTTTTCTAAATAATTAAATGAAATATATTAATCAAATTTTTTCATAACAAAATTTTAAATGATATGAAAAAATGTTATATTATATATTTAATAAATATTATTCATCAAAGCAAACTGAAGAAGTTATATTTATATATAACATTACAATATATAATGCATATTATTACCATTACATTATATTATTATACAACTCCCCATTCTCCGCTGCCATTCACAGAATTCCACAAAATTTCATACGTAATAAATAGCAATTTTTATTACAATTCTAAAAGTTCGTGAAAGAATTCACTTAATTGAAATGTAAAGAGTAAAAAAATAACTGAATTGCTGGCAGAGTAGATCAGAGTTAATTAGCAGAGACCTCCAAAAAAAAACCCCAGCAACTCGCTGTGGCGGCAATGGCGACAATGGTTGCACGTGTTGCATTGTTGCAGCCCCATGCAGCGGGAGCAGCAAAAGCCAACAGCAAATTGGCAGCAACAAAACTTTGGCAACAACAGAATTGCGGTGAAAATTTTCGTTGCAATGGAATGAAGCTTAGAGGTAGCTAGGCAAATGGCAGGTGGCAGGTGGCAACTGATGATGGCAGCTTGCGCTCATTATGATGAATACGAATGCCCGCAAAAGCCAAAGGAATGCGACAAAATGTGAAGAGAAAAAGAGAAATAGACTGAGAGAGAGAGAGAGAGAGAGATAGAGTGAAAGAGATACATAGAGCTAGAGAGCCAAGCATATTTTGGTGCATCAAAAAAGCATCCATCATGCAATTTGTCAGAGCGCCACATTGCGTCAATCTTCGCAGCAATTGGCCAAGTTAGCGGAAATGCAATGCCCTTTTAATGGCCCCACAAGCTGTGATGTGCTCGTAGGTGTTTATATGTCTATGTCTATGTGTGTTTGCACCTACCCGGCTGGTGAGGATCCCTGGCTGAAGCATTTGCCAGCTGCAGCCATTGCAGCCGCCGACGATGTGTGTATATGACGTTGCGGTGGCGTTGGCTGATGATGCGGCGACGATGTGGCCGAAACAGTCGGTGTGCTCTTCGATGAGGAGGAGCTGCCCCCACCACCGCCACCACCACCACTGACAGACACTCCACCCGCCGCTATGGCCACTTTGCGCTTGGGTGACAGCTCCTGGGCCGCATTATCGCAGACGCTGTCCGTGTTGACGACCTGCTCCAGCATGTGTATCTTCAACATGTTGCTTGATTGACGTTTGATTGATGGATTGACTGCGTTGATTGCTGGCTTTGTTTTCTTTTTGTTTTGTTTTTTTTTTTCAATTTTTGTTTTGTTTTGGTTGATTTTTTGGTTTGTATTTTTGGTTTTAAATATTTGGATGCGTTTTGTTTTGGTTTGCTTTTGGCTTACGCTACTTTCCTTTAATATTTGTGTTTGTTTTTTCTTATTTTTCATTCACTTTACGAATCGGTGACGGGCGTGTGCTATAAATTGGATTTTGGTTAACATTTAATTATGTTGCTTCTTAACATTTAATTGCATTCGAGTTGCCTGCGCTTCAGGCACTCGAAAGGCGAATCACTTGACGCGCTGCTCAAAGGACAGCTTAATTAATTACATTTTTATTCAGTCTCAAGAGCTTTGGATGCGCTTTTATTATTGATATTATTAAAGCGGGCAGTGTGAGGGCCCAATAAAGATGGTACACGGTAAATATATATAGCTGTTTATATGATTTAGAGTGGATCAAATGCAGAAGAAAAGCCTCAAAGACATAGCTGACTTTTCAGTGGAAAATGAATAGGTACATGTTAAATTTAAGGTACATGATACCTGTTTCAAGGTCACTCGATGGAGTATTTTAACTGAAATAATATAAGAAATTGTATAATAAGCTCAAAAGTTTATATATATTCAAAGTATCTTTGATATTTCCAAATTATGTACCTCCAAGGTACATGATAAGTTCTAGGTACATTATATTGGTTACTTCACAGTGTACCTTTTTCTTAGAGCTACTCCCAGCAACACATACCATTATTAGAAGAAATGTCTTAGGTACATGGTAAACATAGGTACATGATAGGTACATGTTAAACTCTCAGCATAGCAGAATTGCCTTTAAAGTTAACTTTAAAGCAAAATTCTAAGTATTCCTCTCTTCTCACTTCTCTCTCTCTCTCTCCCTCTCTCTAATTACACGAAATCACCAAGCCGTACATTCAATTTATGAATATATATTTCGTACTTGCTACGATAATTCTTTTTACGATGCGGCAAGCGGCAACTGGCCGCAAAAAAGCAAATCCAATTTCGGCGGCTTTATACGCCGAGCAGCTGCTTGAGAAGGTAACCAATGGCAATAAAGACTGGCCAAGCGGAATGTCGGTGTATGGAAAACGATGGAAATTTAATAACTGACAGCCTGAGAAGTCAACTTTATGGGCGCTCGTAAAACTTCATCAAAAAAGATGGTAGAGATGGGAAAAAACAAAGAAAATCACTCAGGCCCGAAATAAAGTGCTGGGCCATATTAAGAAGTAATGCTGAAAAGCCATTGGCATTGCTTTGCCAACGTTGCTTTGCTGCCTTTGTCCAACGAAGCGATGAAAAGCGCGTGAAAATGCGTGCAATATGAAAAGCCAATGACAGTAGACAGACAGTAAAACGTACAACTGAAAAGCAACCCACACATGTGGAAAGCACAGAGAGAGAGAGAGAGAGAGAGTGAGAGTAGTAGGGAAAGGGGCACAAAGCTGCTCAACTCAGACCTAAGGCAACTTGTGAACAAAACCGTCATAAAAACCACTCGAGGCGTCTCTGTGTGTGTGTGCGGGAGCCCAAAAGGGAAAGAAAACAAAAAGTTGACTTGAACCTGCCCCACTGACAATTGGCTTAAGTCTAGAGGGTTGTCCAACCCGGCTTTCTGTGTAGGTAATGGCTGACGGCACGTGTCCAAGTGCCGCCAAGATGATTTATGTTGCATGGCATTGACTGAAGGCATGTGGCAACTGCTTAGCAACGTTGCCAGGTGGTGCACACCACCAGCAGCGGGTCTCGATCTAAGTGCTTCATTACAAAGCTGAATCAGGTGTAGAAAGGAAGAAGAGCAACAGCTATTTACTTTCGGGCTAGCGCAAGTCATTTCAGTGCGTACTTAACCAAATAGCCCGCAGAAGCCCCTTTCAGAGCCGATGGCAAAAGCTAACCAAGTTGTCCGGCGGGAGGCAATGTGATTACATTTGAAATTAGCGTCAGCACTTGGCTTGATTGGTTGCCGCCCAAAAAGGAGTCTCTGAAGCAGACTTTAATTAGTTAGCCTTGTCATTCGCAGTGGGCGAAGGAGTTAATAATAAAATAAGATGGTTAGGATGGCTAACAGTTGCGGCTGAGGTGAGCTGAACTTATTCTGAACTTTACTTATAGATTTATTGTTTATTTGGTCTCAATAAACATTTCTCTATATATCCATCAATTCTTAAGCAAACCTCATTGCTTTTGCTTACAAACTCTACCTTTTACATTCGTTTTCAAAACATCCATACTTCCCTAAACGATCAACTTTTTGTTACAACATCTATTATTACATCAACCGTTGCCCTGGCCCCAAATCGTTAAGTCTCCGCTCGCCCAAAGCGTCACACGGAGGAAGGCCGCGGCAGCAACCGCAAGGAAATGAACTTCCATAATCAAATTGCAAAACATCAAATTATTTGACTTGAATCGAATTAAGAGCAATGATTTATTTTTATATCTCTTTTCGCATTTATTTGTATTTTTTCTCCTTTTTTTTTTTTTTTTTTGTTATTTTATTTGCTATTATTTAGTAACACGCAACTTCCGCTGCAAATTCGTCTTTCCGCAAAGGGAAATGAAAACAAACATAGAAAATACAGCGCATAGTCCATGCTCAGGTGAGAATGATGTATGTGTGCATATGTGTTATATATACATACGTGTGAGTATATATACGTATATGTGAACATCATAAAATAGAATTAGGTAAGCGAATTCAATTACGTGGCATAGAAAACAATTTTATTTGCAGAAATCAGAGTGGAGCAGTCGAAAGAACACCGCTACATGATACCCTGTATAAAGAAGGAGACTCCTGATAAAATCCCCTAGAGGGGAACCTGGAAATGTAGTGTCTTTAGCTTTCATAATTAAGAAATTTTAAAAAATTGAGATTTATCGATATTTATCAATTAACATAATGGTTTGTAGCATTACATCTAGCTTAATATGGTTCTTACAAACACCTCCTCCTTCTCCTACCTTTTACCTCTCTTCTTTCTACATCTTCAGTCTTTACAGGGTATCCCAAAGGCAGCCCTACCCCGCCCAACCATTTTGTGCGAGTTTTTATGGTATTGTGGCGAAGTGTTTGACGGCAGGGAATTGCGGCTAAATGCAATAAAAAAACGCATATAGAATAATTTATTTAAATCAGCATCCGACCGCCCCCATCAACCCAGAGCCAACAAGCCAACAACGTCGACGACGACGACGACAACTTTGACGACCTTTTATGGAGCCAGGCAAAAAATTCATAACAATTTATAACGATATGTCTACGAATTGACTACGGGCGCTGCAGCAGGCGAGATGATGCGAGGCAAGCAGCATTGTGCACTATGTGGGCTGATTGCTCAGTTAATTGTGGTTAGAACTCGCGTGATTGGGGTAAATATTCTCAGATTGAGCATTACACTTGTGCGACATTTTTATTGATGTGTTTTGATCGAGTTCAATTGAAAAGTTCCATTATATATATAGCAAAATGTTGTGGTTAACCATAGTTAAATGTAGGCAATTATCGATAACAATAATTAGTTCAGATTGAAACTAGTGGGAGTTGAGGTAAAAACTTAATTTATTTATGAAACAAATTAAAAGTATGACTGCGAGTTAAGGAAATGTGTTGGAATTGGTATTTATAAATCTCTTATTATGAGTGTGAAGATAAGCGCATTATCGATAACTATATATAACTAATATAAGTACTGCGGTTCGTAACTGAGTTGAGAGTTCATTAGAAATGAATGACTCAAAGAACAACTGTGGTAAGTAGCACATCTATTAATAGCTACCATAATCAATAAATATTTTATTGGCTTGTAGTCATCGCTTATGTAGTAATCGATAACTTGATAAAACTAGTTAAACTAACTAACTATGGCTTTATTTAGGGTACACATCGGTAACAAAGAAAATGAATGACTGGAAGTTAAGAGATGTTAAATGTCGATTAACATGAACGATAATCGATAACAACTGCTGTTTGCTGGCATAGTAATCGATAACTATGTATAAATGGAATGGTACTAAGTTCGGGCTACATCTGAGATTTATATTAAGCAAAAGAAGTAAGAAATCGATTAATCACAATAATCGATAACAATATTCTTTTATGTTTTCAATATATATTTTTTTAATTTGTTGAATCTTATGTTGAAATGTAAAAGAGATATTATAACTTTTTTTAAAAGTCATAAATAATATTAAGTAATATCTAGTTTAAACAACTCTATATACAAATTTTAATAGAAAACAAAATAACAAATCAAATTCCATTGAATCATCTCTGCTATCAAGACTTCCCAGCTATCAGCACTGCGTAATGCTATGATAACCATTCGTAGTTAATACAGCCCCAAAGAATGCCACAATTTTGATGGAGTGTTACCAGAGCAAAAATAAAAGGAAATATCTTTCAAGGTTGCGCGCTGCCTGTTGCCACATTTTCATTGATGGTAGCTGATAGCTGCGATAAGATAAGATAAGCGCGCAGACACTCCAGAGACTATTTCAAATGTGTGATAAAAACTTTTTTAAATAGAGTTTAGATAGTTGTTGTTGCTGTTGTTGGGTCAACTGCCAACAGCTGTTGCAAGCTGTGTGAAAACTGAACTCAACTGGGGCACAAGCTCGAATCTAAGAAATTGTTTACAGCATTTATATCAGAGCGTAAATATTTAAACACGTGTCACACAGCAAAGAAACAAGCAGCAGAAGAAGCCGAAATAAACACGAAACAAATGCTGAAAATGTGGCCAAGTTAACAAGGGCTGCGGCCTGTGTGTGGGTGGGTGTCTTAGAGAGGGGCTAAAATCAACACGGAAACAGCCCGAAATGAAAACCTGCCAAAATTCCGGATGTACACACACACCCACACACACAGAGAGAGGGAGACCTACAAAGGTTACCAAGTGGAAAGATTTCTCATATCAAAGAAATTCTCCTTTCGATAACAGAATTATAGGCGTTACGCGTTTGCTGACTCAAATTTCAATCGAATTGGGTCTCGGCTACCCGTTGATGTTAACTGAAAATCTTATGAGTTGTCGGCGCTTGAAAGACACAATCTATAAATGACGTATCGATAACGATTAAGAAAAACCAAAAAAAAAACAAAAACATAACTGAAATGAGATTGCGAAATGTTGATACCAAAACAATAAATGTTAACAGAGGAGAGAGTGGGTGAGGGAGAGAGCGGGTGGTGCTTGCGTGAAAGAGGGCAAACAAATATTTGGTGCAAGTCGAGCACTTGACACAGTTATCATCGGCTAATTAGGCTCGATAACAGCTTGTGAAAAGTACACCAAAAAAAAAAAAACATTAACAAATATGCGAGATAAGCCAAGTGAAGTTGGTTAGAAAAAGGTAAAAGTAAAAATTGCAATTATTGAAAATTACTTTTGGGCTCCATAAAAAAAAAAATAAATAAAAATATAAAAACTAGAGAAATCAGTAAAAAAAATATTATTTATATATTTGTAATTATTAAGGAGAAAACTCAAGGAAAATACTATATTTAGTAACATAATAGTGTATAGCTTCACATTAAATAAAAAAGGGAAATATATAGAAAAAGAATCTATAATGAATAATGCAAATAGGAGCCTACAACTACAATGACTATCAATTATATATGCATATCTCCATTTCTCAATCGGAAATCGTAAAATTGTTAACAAAACCAGAAATTTATGCGCAAACAATACAAGTTGGCCCGAATGCAATACAATCTGTGGAAAATTGTAGAAATAATCAACTGTTCTCAGTACTCGTTGAAAGTCTGTTTTTTTCTGTAACCCATATCAAGTTTCACAGAGCTGCGACCTTCGTCCCATTGATGATTTGTTGGCCCAGCGGCAAACGGTCTAAACTTTTAGGTCAATAAGAAAAGCGGAGTGAAATAACTCAGAACTGACCTTCGGTTGGTCAGCCGTGCTGATAATCCCTGGAATATTACGTACTCAAAGCAAACATCAAATATTTCATAAATTACTATACATATTTTTACAGTTCAGGGAAAACACATGAAAAGTTGTTGTTATGCTTTGGATGGCGAATTCTCAGACTTTTGGCACAGGTGTAAACAGCTCGTAAGCAAACACAGCCCACCCCCACTCCACTCAGTCGCTTGCAAATAGCAAACGAAGCCGCTGCCAAAGGCAATTAAAGTAAACATATGAAAACACGCCAGGCGCATATCAAATACAGTTGCTCCAACTAAAGAAGAGTAAAGCGTACCCTCTCCCTCTCTCCCTCACTCACACTCCTATGCTCAATGCCCATTTGGCACTGGGCCAAAGAACGCGCACGCCCCATAAATTAAACGGGTGTCCATGTGTGTGTGTAAAAGGGAACAACAGCGCTGCGGATCGAGAGATAAGCGACAAAGCAAAACGCATTTGGCAAAACGGTAAATTTTGCGTAGCAGCGCAGCAAAATCAATGCAGGCGAATGACACAGCAAGAGGGCAATGCCAAAAAAAAACAACTGTTATAAAGAGAAAGAGCGCGCGCGAGAGCGAAGATAGTGGCCAGTCATCATCTGCACGCGCTCTCTCACTACAGCTTCTGTGGGTAGTTAGACAGAGATAGTAACAGTCAGTGAGACTGAGCTGTTCCGTTTACTGCACTTCAACTTGAACTTTTCGGTCAAGCGAAGGCAGCAACAACACCGACAGCATTGAGCGAAGACAATTGATGAGTGTAATGAGTGGACGAGAGACATATGCGAAAGATAGTGATGAATGAATGGCAGATAGAGTGGCCAAAAGCAGCTGCGTTTGTTGTTGTTGTTAATATTGGTTGAAGGCGAAAAAAGTTCATTTACATAAATAGAATTGGACGAGCGCCGCCAATATTTATGCAGATCTATTCGAAATCAAAAAACAAACAAAGCGCAACAGGCAAAAGCAAACGCAAAAGCAATGCAAGTAAAACAAAAGCAGAGCAACGAGAGCGAATGAGAAGGGAAAATATGCCAGTGGCGGCGAGGAGGAGGAGGACAAGAGTGCAAAACGTATTGAAAAATTCCAGCAACAAAAAATTTTTTGGCAGTGCAGCAGCTGTGATAGAAACAAAACAAATACCAATAAATATGTGTGTGCAGAAAAGCAAAGAAAACAGCGACGAAAATGAAAACCAGCAGCATAACAACAACAACAATTATCATGTGAAACCCGTTTAAAAGAAATTCACGTGCTGAGGACTTTGCCTGCAACAACAAAAATGCGCCGCTAGCAATGCATACAAGCGGCAGCAGCAGCGAGGCGCATATTAAACGGTACACAAAAAATGCGTAATTTGCATACACACACACATGCACACATATGCATATGCAAACGGCATAAGGAAATTGGTTACGGGCAGTACGAGCAGGATTCTATAGAGTGAGAGAGAGAGCGAGACACTCACACACATATGTACGCGCAAGCATCTGCAAGTTGATTGGCCGCATTTAAGACAAAGATTTTTGCGACAAAAATTTACGTGCCGATCAGCTGAGTGAGTTTAACGGGCATTCCAATTTGACATTGTGGAAGGTAAGACAAAAGATGCATCGAAAGGCGAGTTAAATCATATTGGAAGTGGTTTTGTTTTGGAATTGATGAGAAGCTCAGAGATTCTAGAGAGCTAATTGTGCTGATAAAAAGTAAATTAAAGAAATAAAAAAATTAATAAAAGAAAATAATTTATTTTCTTATCTTATTTTGTATATCCAATATTTAGACCTGATCAATAAATCTAGTTATAAAATTTCTCACATATTGATCAAACTAAACAAGCTATCATAACACAGAACAACACTCCATCAATAATATCAGACATATAACTCCAATCAGACACACACACACTCATCAATATTCAATGTGATCGCATCGATGTTGATGCCCCAAACAAAAAAAAAAACACGTAACAAATACGCGTGACGCATTTCAATCCAAATGCAGCAACAACAAGAAGAGAGAGAAGAAAACAACAACAAGCAGTGACAACTTCCAGCGGTGAATGGCAAATGAATTTTCGATTTGGGAAGCAGCGTTGCCAATTTAGCTGTTTTCCGGCCAGATAGCTATTAAAAATCATACAAGTTCGCCCATTCGATCTAGCTATTTGTAGCTATTTTTCGCCTAGTTGATCTGGCTTGGCAGCACTGTTGCTTTTTCTTCTCTCTTCTTTTTTTTTTTTTTGGCGCTTTGCTTTTTTGTAGCTGTTAAATTGTTGCTTATTATTGTCATTTCGGTTATGTTTTTATTGGTCACTTGAGTTATGTTTTTATTTGCTTTTCCATTTTTTTTGCACAATTATTTGTTGTTTAATAATATTATAAAAATAAGAAAAGATTTCACTTGAAACACTTTCGTTTTGCCTAATTCCAATGCATATTCTTTATAACTGTAATTATCTATTGTATTCACTCACACACACACAGACATAGCGCAGTTGTTGTATGCTCATTTCTCTTATTTCACGAATTTCACTTTTTTTTGGCGCGTGCCGGCAATTTGCCCGATCAAATTGGACTTTTGTGTATTCTGTGTTCTGCTGATAGGAAGGAATATTTACCTCATTTTGACTAATTACACGCACACTCACTCATACACACACTCATGCACTTGTGCACTTTTGAATTCGCTCAACGAATTTTGTTTGAACCGTTATTCGCGCTGCGCGTGCAACTGTTGCTGCCGCTGCTAATTTGCAAATGATGCGTTGACGACGTTGCCGATGTTGCCGCTGCATGAGCAGAATTGGCAGAAGCGTAACAACAACAACAACAACGAGAACGGGAACAAGAACAGCGCACGCATTTTTTACGAAAAGAACTTCGACTGCGCTGCTCTCGGGCTCACATACGGAACGACGACGAAGACGACGCCCACACGAGTCGATTATCAAAACGAAACTGAAATCCCAATTGGAGTGCGACGGCGGCTGCTGCCGCTGCGCTGCCAACTGGCTGGCGCACGAAGCTCAGATTTCAGGTTCCACAACGGCCAAAGAGAGAGAGAGAGAGAGAGAGAGAGAGAGAGAGCGTAAATAGTGTGAGCGTCGGAGCGAATGACATCCACACACAACTGGAATGACAACAACCGTTAAGCGTGGTCGTCGCTCTTTCTGTGTGTGTGTGTGCAGTTGTTGCACTTGCATACGCGCATTCTCTGGGGGTGAGTGTGGGTGTTGCAGTCGCATGGGGGCACATTTTCCTGTTTATTTACATTTTACATTTATTTACATTACAAATGCAAGCGATTATTGTCGCCGCTTGCGCACAGTTTGCGCAAATACAGTAAGCAGCGTGGCTGGCACGAAAGCGAATGCGCCCGCATTAGCCAAAACAAACAACAAACAGACTAATATCAACAGCAGCAACAACAACAACAGCAACAACAATGGTTGCCGGCCTCTTCAAAGGCCCAGTTCGGAATGCACTGTTATTTGCATAGCTCGCTCGTTCGCCCCTTCCCCACTCAGCTCCGATTTCGACCTGCTGGGGGGCTACCCCAAAAGTATGCAGTAGGCGGCGCGCGATAACAAAAACAAACTGTAAACGACCGGCACGGGGCACCAATACCAAAAAAAATAAAAACAACAAACAGCGCAGTTGGCGTCGCAGCTGATTTTTCGTATGGCGCTCAGAGAGTGCGCTCTCTCACGCATTGGAATGAAAACATAAACAGTTGTTTTTTTCACTGCACAGCAAAAATGTGGCGTTAGCATTGAACATTTGTTGATAGGTGAGAATTATAAATTAATCAATAATTAACAGTTAAATATTATTATAAAATAGATACAAATATTTATATATTTTTTTTATTATTAAAATTAATATTATATTTTATATAATTAAAGTAAATTATTTAATATTATAAAATAATTTTTATAATATCTTTATTTCTATATTTTTAATTCAATGTTGAATTAAGCTTATATAATTATAAATAAATAATGATAATGATAATGATAATGATCTCTCTATCTCTCTATCTCTCTCTTTCTGTCTTTTTTTAAAAACATTTTTATTTATTAGATTATTTGCACATCAACTTAATAATAAACAAATTTCGGGTTAGCTAGTGTCGGCACAGCCACACGCTCCACCACGCGCAAGCTCTGTGGATGGCATTTGTCGTCGCTGTGGCTGAGAGCTGTGGACGCTGGAAAGCGCCAAGACGCTGCTGAGCTAAAGAAACGACAAACATGCGTGAGCAACAACAACATGAGCCGTGCGCTCTCGCTCTCACAAACACTCTCAAAGCAAGAGAATGGCATCCACACTGGCAATGGAACGTTCGCTGCTACTGCGACGGCGTCATGCACTTGTTCACTTGCGTTTATCAGCAGCTAAGCAGCTGCTTCTGCTGTTGTTGTTGTTGTTGCTGCAGCTGATAGAGTCGGAGTTGCTCGCTGATAAGAAGTGGGAAAGAGAGACAGATAGAGCTCGTACTCATCTGTGAGATAAACGCACTATTTGGGGGCGTAGCGCACCAACTGTTGCTGGCATTAGGCCAAAAGCCAAACAGCAAATATGCATGCCCCAAATTTCGCTGCAGCTGCCACAATATCAAAGCAAATGAGCCGCGCCAAACAATGAAATTAATTGTATGACGACCTCCCCCGATAGAAAACGAACCTGTGCCCCGCCTCCCTCCGTCACTCACCTCATTTGTGCCAGCTTGCTCTCGTCGTAGCTCTCCAGGCGCTGATACTGCGCCACCTGTCGATTGGGCAACGTGGCATGCTGGGCCGAATGTCGTCGATAATCCGTAAAGCTCTCGCTCTTGCGCAGTCCCGGAATCTTGCCGGAACTATTCCGCCAATATTTGATCATGCGATGCAGCGTAGTCGGCGACGCCGTCGCCAGCGCAGCTGCGTTGCACGACGTCGACTCCGCGTGATCCACCAGAGCTCTATAGGAACTCATTTCGGGGCAATAAATCTCACTTTCACAAGATCCGGAATCCGGAATCTCAGAGGAACGGAAATGTGACACAGACCAGAATAGAGGAGTTCGCAATCCAATGCACGCCAAAGAACTCGAAACATAGAAACCGAATAGAGCGGACTCGTTTACGAGCGTTACGAACTGACACCACCCGACGGAGTGGTATTCGTTAATGTACTGATCGCTCTTGTCTCTTGCTTTATTCCATTTCCATTTATGTGAGTTTTATATATATTTTATTTCTTTATATTTGCATTTACGATTTTTCATCTCTTTTTTTCCATTTTCTTGTCGCTCTTTGCGGGCCTTTTGGTTTTATATATGTATACCCTATAATGCAATAAGAGTGATTAAGAATGGGGTATATTGATTTTGAGATAGCAAATGTAACAGACATATGTTTGTGTATATAGAGATCTTTTTTCACTTTTTGCTTATCTATCCTTCCATAGAAGAGCCTCTTGGAACTCAGCAAATAGAAGAGTTAGAGACTTGAAATAAAAAACTGATATTCCTAAAAATTATAATCGTTGTAAATAATGTTTGTTAAGCTAAATAATAAGAATACTTTTCATGCAAATGATAAATAATCATTTTTGGAAAGCCTTGCTTGAGCATAGCTCGAGAACTATAAGAGTTATCTAAGTTAAATTTTATGTGAGCATACTTCTGTATTAAAGACAATTTTGTACATATATATTTTGAAGATTATGTAATCTTAATGCTGATTAAAATCTGTAAATATCATTAATAATAATTGACTTCGATTATAGAGTATGTGTTAGTCGTTATTTCGGCTATAATCACGTTTTTTAATTCTGCTTTCATTGCTTTTTTCCATTCGTCTCATTTTCTGTAATTTCTTTTCCTACATATTAATTATACGACCGAGCGCTGATAAAACTGCGTACTTAAATATTTTATATTGTGTGCTCAGCAAGTAAATTGGATATATATAAAAATTTAATATATAAATATAATATATATATAAATATATAATATAATGAGACTGCATTTTGTGGTTTTGTTTTGGAGAGTAAACAAAAACCATATGTAGATATTGAAATTCTTGGAAGAGTGTAGTTAAAGCTGTTTTCAAATCAAGTTTAAATTGCGATGGATAAGAAATATTATTATATGATTGAAGGTTGTTAGAAAGGATTTCAGATTGCAAGGAAATTAAATATAAAATATGAATAATTTTTAATATTTATAATTTTTATTTTGATATATTTAAAAAAATTGTAAATTTAATTATTTTTGTTATTTAAAAATATTAATTTTTTTCATTTTAAAAGCAGAACAGTTTTTAAATTATTTTTTTTTCTCCATGTTTATGCCTATTTAAGTTTGCCTCCCCCAGATATATCCCAAATTTCTGTTTATCTTACTTTAAAAAAAATTCTTTTCAATATTTCCACCTTAAATTCCCCCCAATTTTTTTCAGTGCACTGAAATTTCCCCTAGCCACAGCTCATTTGCATTGTCTTCTTCTGATAGTGGCTCCAAACTAGATTGATAAGCGCTTGGTGTGTGGCCCCCATTGTCCGCCGTCCATTGGCGCTGCTCAGCAGCTGCTGTTGCATGCAACACTGCCACAACGCTGCACGCTGATCCACTAACGCATGGCCCCTTATTGACATCTGTATTAGCATAGTTCTAGTTCTGTAATCAATCAATAGAGCTGCGCTAATCAATCAAATTTGTTTCAGTTTATTTTGCCGTGTTGAGCTCAGCCCACGCTGCGCTTTACAGGTGATTGCAGGTGTTGAGGGTATTTTAATGGTGTGACTAGATAGGCAACAAACACATAAGAGTAGAGAACTCTATTTCAAAATATAGACTTATATGGGTGGTATATATGGACATATATATAGTCCAGTCTGGATGTGGTATGCTATAGTCATGATCATCTGAGGGCAAGCCAAGCTATATCCATTAGATTTCTGAGTTTTCATATTACTCTTATGAAATATAGCAAAAATTTGATTTAGGTTAGCTAAGATCATATGGATCAGAGCATTATATCATATAACTTATATGGAAATTACTTGTTCTCTGTCTCTCTCTCTCTCTCTCTCTCACACTTTTTCTATCTTAAACTTAAGTTAAAGAAACCATTTTTAGTAAGATGAGTATAAGGTTCCATATATATCTATATAGAATCAAATCTATACATACTCAACCTGATATATTAACTTATTATATATCATCTGATCATACTCCCCCACATAATATATATATAAACTAACCTATAACAAGTAGTGCTATAAATCCTCGCCGCTCTTTATAGCGCATTGCCTCTGTTTCTCTATGAGTTGCTGTGTGGGCGCTCACTCAGCTGCCACGCCCACTTGGAGCAGCGCCCTAGCTAATTGCAAATATGCAGCGCACTGAGTGCTCTGCTGCTGCGGAGTGCTTATCGGCCCACTCGCAATGCATCAGGCCGTCAATACCTCAGTCTGTCCATGAGTCAATTTAGTGTTTAGCTTATGAGCGATTGGCAATTTTATAGCGAACGATAATGGGCCAGACTTGCAGGCGGCGCTGATAACAATGCCAGAACAAGTTCTAGAGGGAGAGTGGGCAGAGAGAGAGAGAGGAAGAGGGGGAGCTGGAAACCCGCTGAGCTGCAAATCAACAGGCACTTATCACGGCGCACAGTAAATGGCACACGGTAATCGTATCTGCTGGACGGCGAATCAGATAAATCAAACATGGCAAACAAATCGCATGATAAGCCGAACGAACAGGTAGCCCAACTGGAATCCAATTGGAGGCGAACGCCAATGAAATCCAGCCGAATCGCTGCCAGTCATCGGATGTCATTATAAAGCGCTACTGTAGCGCCAACTGGCGAAAGCTTAGCGAGATTTATGTTTTGGCATTTCCTCAACTCCTGCGCCACGCCCACACCCAGCCGCCCCACAATTTTGGTCAAATGTTTGTTGTCAAAATTACATTAAAGCGGAAATTGCTGACCGCAACAGCGGCAGCAGCAGCTGCTGCTGAGAGGCTCATATGTCGAGCGGGTGGTGCGGCTGGTTGGGTGGTGCGCGGCTGTGTGGGGGGCTGACACGCAACACCCGCGACACTTTTCCTTCGGCGGCGACATAAATCAGGCCCGCGTCTTGGCCAGAAATGTGAGACACATGCATTTTGGCTGGCTCCAGTGGCACCTTGTCTGCCTGCACCACCGGCACCACCTGATCGCACACCCCGCCGCACAGCTGTGCGTACACGTAATACGCTGCGCCGCGACGGCACGCGAGCCTTGTCTGCCGGCCAGCCAGCCAGCCACACATACATATATCATTTCGCTGATCCACTGTGGTGCAGCAGTCGCTGGACACTGGACACTGGACACTGGTCGGTGTCGTTGCTTTAATTGACATGTGTTCATTAGCCGAGTCGAACATTGTTGCAAGTTTGTTGTGTTGCCTTGTGGCAAACGGCAGTTCGAGGAGAAAGTAAATCGGATTGATGAGGGGCAGATAGAAGGGGGCGAGGAGGGAAAGGGAGAGGAGGATAGATAAGAGAGTGAGAGAGAGGGAGAGGGAGAGAAAGGGAGAGAGAGAGGGAGAGAGAGAGAGAGAGAGAGAGAGAGAGGGAGAGAGAGAGAAATATACAAGTAGAGAAAGAGAAAGAGAGACAGAGAAATATAGAAAGAGAGTAAGAGAGAGAGAGAGAGAGAGAGAGACTAAGAGAAAGGCAGATTGAGAGATAAGAGAGAGCAACTAGGCCTTGCTGAGAGTGAGAGAGAAGCAGACAGAGAAAGACAGAAACAGAGAGAGAGATATAGAAATATATAAAATAGAGAGAAAGAGAGATATAGTGAGAAAGGGAGTGAGAGAGTGAGAGAGAGAGAGAGAGAGAGAGAGATAGGGAGAGGGGGTGAAAGAGGAATAGAGAAATATGCAAGCTGAGAAAGAGAGATGGAGACTGGGAGACTGGAGAATGAGAAAGGGAAAGAGATACATAGAAAGATAGAAATAGAAATAGAGATAGAGATAGAGAGAAGAGAGAAAGAGAGATTGTGAGATAAGAGAGAGTGAGAGCTTGAGTGAGAGAGAAGCAGACAGGGAGAGAAAGATAGAGGGAAATGGAGAAAGATACAGATTGAGAAAGACAGAAAGAGAGAGATATAGAGAAATATAAAAAAGAGAGAAAGAAACACAAAGTGAGAAAGTGAGTGAGAGAGAGATAGAAAGAGAGCGGGAGTGAGAGTCAGAATGAGACAGAGAGAGAGAGAGAGAGAGAGAAACAGAGAAAGAGAGACTGAGAGAGCAGGTGAGAACAGAGGGAGAGTGAGAGTGCGAGAGACAGAGGCAGTGAAAGGAATATTGAGAGAGGGAGAGACAGACAGAATGGGAGGAAAAGCGAAAGAATGATAGAGAAAGAGAGAGAAAAGAGAGATAGAGATAAAGTGTAAAAGAGAGGAAGCGAAATATTAAGAGAAGGAGAGAGAGAGAGAATCTTTATTATATTTTCTATTATCTTTAATGTTAGTTCTTAAGTTCTACAAATATTTGTTTTTATTTTAAATTTTGATTACATATTCAAACTGAATATTTAAATCTCATAAAGAAACAGCTATCAGATGAACCTTGACTCGCTCCAAAGACAATTATGAGATAGTTTTAATTAGGGAAGCAAAACACAGTCAAACCTGCGACTGCAACGCCGATAAGAAAGTTATTTAGAAGAGACAAATTCTTTGTGTTCCTTAGTTTGCATAGATCACACACACACACACACACACACACACATAGTGCGCTTGGCTATCTAAAACTACTATGCAACGACTTACTTTAATCTAGCCGCCTTAACGGTACCCCTTTGACTAACTGCCCCCATTGGCAGCAGCTGTTGGGCTAGGCTATCGGCCAACTCATCAACCTTTTGACCTCGCTGCTAATTGCCCAACGAGGTTGGATCTTTGGGTAATCCAACAGCTGTTCTTATCGTTCTGTGTTCGAAATGAAGTCGTATCCTGTCCTATCCCAGGCTGACCTTTTGTCCCGCTTGGCCTTTGGCCTTTGGCTCAATGACGACAGCGAAGACGATAAAAGTTATAGGCGCCATAAATTAAAATGCAAATTAAAAGTCACCAAAAGGGCGGCCGCGCGGGGCCGTACGAAATAATTATAGCTGGAATAGTATTGTCTCGTTTTTTATCGCCTTAATTATGGCCAATATTTGGCCAATAAAAAAGTTGACTTGGCCAAAACGACGAACAAGGAAAAAGAACAAGGAGAGCAGCCAGCTAAAGTTGCCAAGTGCTCGTCATCCGAGTGGCTCTAAGTTTTTGCGCCCCCGCGAAAAATAAAGAAAGGGAAAATTTTATTTTCCGTTTCTTTTTTCTTTTCGCTGCTGCATTTTCCGCCTGCTAAGCGCGATTTTTCCGAGCTAGCAGCAGCTGAGCAAAAGTTTTAATTAAAAATTGTGCGCAGTTCGACTTTAAAACCGACGAGCAACAGGGCTACGAAAAAAGTGTGTGGGGTTGAGTTGGCTGTGATCGACTGCGAGATACCCTAATCAACATATAAAGCTCTAATATTGAGACAAGTAAGGCAGGCATAATTGGTAAAAGATTTAGCTGTATCTATATAGCAATTATGACTCCTCTAGTTCTTCAAATATACGAGATATGCATAAAGAAGAATAAAGTGTTTTATCGATTTTTATCGATTTCATATAAAAATCTAATATTGTAATAATATTATTTAAATCTAATATAATATTATATGATATGTTATTGATGTTTGATATCGAACTATGTGGATTTTAAAAGATTTAATGGAAATGCTATCGATAATTTATCGATAAGTCACTTGGATGCCAGATAAAGAGATATCCTGAACTTTCTGACGCTTTGCATCGAACTTCGAAACTAACTTCAGCTGCAGTTGCTATGGCTAAAACCTATATCTCTTGGACTCATGAGATGTGTTAAAAAACCAGTAACTTCAGATCGATTCTTTATCGATTTTTGACATAAAAGTGATCGATAACTTCAAATTGACTGGATAGGATAAATAATACCCCAGATAGACATCTTAATACATTCAAACAGAAAGATATAGGTATATATAGGAATAGATGGACATGGTCAGATCGACCCTTAATCAGGAATTTTTGTATATTCTACGGCCTCGCCCATGTCTTTCTCTGACTGCCTCATACTTCTCCACAAAAAGACTCTAGCCTGAATTTCCATTTGAAATAGGTTCACAAAATTGCGTGCAAGTGCAAAATGTCGCCTCATGCCACAAAATTGCTGCTAGACGTGCCTCAACTGCCGCTAAGCCTTGCCACCAGCAGACGCGTCGTCTGAGTCTCAGCTCATCGCCTGTCGCATGTGGCACGTCTTCTACGCTGCTCGCTGGTCGCTCATAAATCTCAAATCAGCTTAAATTTAATTTTTGCGCTTTCCGCTTTCGTCTTGGCCCCATGGATCAGCGTTTAGACTTCATCAAAACTGCCCGCGGCAATAAAACTTTTGCCACAACAATGTTTTCTTCCTCTTCGTCGTCATGTTTTGCCTCTTATAAGGATAACTCGCAATTTGTCGCTTGCTCTTGTTATATTGAATACTGTTAGTTAGAAAAGTTTTTTGTGCCTCGATTGCACTTTTAGTTAGTTTTTTTTTTTTTTGTACCTTAATTGATCTCTTAATCATTTCTTTCCTATGAAGTTGTTGATTGTTTTCTTCTCCTGGTAGTTATTACGGCAACTTTTCCTGACTTTGTTGCTTACTGCTTTATTGATTAGGGCGTCTATGTGAGCGTTTTTGATGCTATTTATGGGCAAAGTTTTTCTTAGAAGTTTCTTCATGTGTCAAATATATTGTCCCATTATATTCAAAGTTGAAATTATAGAACTTTGATTGGGGCTTGGCAGAAGTTAGAGCAAACCTTTAAGCAGACTAAGCTAAGCTCTGCTAGGCTAAGGGCTTAATCTAAGACAAAGACATGTGAGAGCTCCAGAGTTATAAAGCTTTTAATAATTCTAGATAAATGAGGGCTTATTATGAGTGAAGGAAGGGATGAATAGACGGATGGGCAGCAAGAAGAAAGACGGACAGACGTAGAGAAAGACGAACGAACAGACAGACGGAGATACAGGCAGAGATACAGACGGAGATACAGACGGAGATACAGACGGAGATACAGACGGAGATACAGACGGAGATACAGACGGCGGAACAGACGGAGTGGTAGGAGGACGGTCAGTCGGAGGAGCCGACAGACGGATAAACAGACGAAGGGATAGGAGGACGGTCAGTCGGATAGACTGTCGGTGGGAGGAACAGACC
Source organism: Drosophila peninsularis (assembly GCA_035047485.1). Lineage (NCBI taxonomy): Eukaryota > Metazoa > Arthropoda > Insecta > Diptera > Drosophilidae > Drosophila > Drosophila peninsularis. The sequence continues at coordinate 4,635,259 of JAWNPN010000014.1, forward strand.
GACGGACAGACTGACGGACGGAGAGACGGGAGGACAGGCGGATGGAAAGACTGACGGACAGACTTACGGACAGAGGGATAGACGGATAGACGAAAAAAATAGACGAATGCACAGACGGACGGACAGACGAATGCATAGCTCAGTCAGTCAATAAATGGAGCCACAGACCAACGGATTGACACAGACGGATGGATAAGCTAAGTCTGGCTAGGCAGCTAGAGTCTTCATATAATTTACAGATAAGTGAGGGTTTCAGAGTGACAGAAACAGAGATGGACGGACGGAAGGACGGATAGCAATATATTATCCCGGACAGACACTGCGTAAAACTAATATACCCTCTTCATTAGGTAAAAGAGTTACCTTTTGCTAACCCAACTTAACCGTACTTCTCCTATTATAACCCACCCAAACGTAGCTCTAAGTTAAACTAAATGTTCATAGTCCAACTTTGTCGATTCCATTTACATAATCAACAACTTTAGCTAAATTTCACTCTATCACAGTTCAAAATTAATTAAGTCAAACAATGTCTAACAAGATTTCATTAAACAGCGCCAAAGTTGACTTAGTTACTTCAAGATGAAGCCTGAGCTGTGCTGCCTGATACCCTGCCGCAATTGAGTGTAGGGCATCACAGCCAGCAGATACTCTATTCCCCTCAGGCCTTCAACCTGCTTCAACTTCGTTCTGTTTAAGTTCTCGACGTGAACTCGTTGCGAATCACAACACAAATTTTTCAACTCTTTCAGTTGTGCACTTGACTTTTGTTAGTTTGTTTAGGCCATGCCAAAGAGCTGACTGCAGCTCCACAGCTCCCACTTTGCTCACAGCTCTCAGCTTCCCTTTTGCTATGTAAATTTGAGTGGAGCACACAAAAAACCTTCCAGTGAAGGCCTTCGTATTGGCCTTTGGGCTGTTTGTGCTCCTTTTTTACTGAGCTGCGTAGTTATGGCCCTCAAAAGTTAGTTGGATTAAGTTGTTAATGCTTTAAGCCAATCAGTGTTTAGCTTTTCGGCTAACAGCCCGATGACTCACCGTTGAAAGCTGATAAATTGCCGGACCTGCCCCTAGGAGTACGTGTAGGTGTAGCCGTAGGGCAACCTCGCTTTTGTCAACACATGCAACTAATTAGCTGGTCTCTGAAACCGGAGCCAGGTCCTGGCACACGTGCCAGGGCAGCCCGAAGGAGCAGAAGCACTAGGTCGCAAAGGATACCAAATTAATGAGCTGGCGGGAGACAAATGCAAACGGCAGTAGAACTACACACGCCTACACACTTAAGGACTCGTGCTAGCAATTATCTAATAGATTGTCGAGTGCCTGCCACGGGCAGGATAAGCGCCAGGATAAGCAGCTGCCGACATCCAATGTGCGAGGGCGACAAAGAACTCAACGCATTTAAATTAACAAAAACACAAAATTGTCAAACGCGCCTTATCGCAGGATCGTCGCAAATGTTGCGTAACTAAGTGCACTGCACACCCGCACACACAGGACTCTCGCTACCTGCGAGGTGAGATTTTTAATTGTTGCGCTGAAGTGCGTCGGGGGCTCTTATCCTGCCTTATCCTTAATTGAGCTGCATATGTTTTATTTTCCTTCGTTTCATTTCCCTTCCTTTCTTTTGTTTTCTCCTTCAACAATTTTGACACTTTATCAAAATAAAAATGTAAAATTTGAATGCTCAACAGGCAAAACAAATTCGTTTTTTATTTTGTTTTAGGATCTGCCCCTCGTCGTGCCCATTGAAGCGTGTTGAGCGGCGACAATTGAGTTATGAGTTGTGTGTAAATGACTTCTGGAGTGAAGTCGCAAGCGAGGCTAAGAGCGGGGGCAGCTGACCTACTTGGCAGACTTCAGCCAAACGAACATGCAGGAAATTGTGTAAGAAGCACATTCATTTTTATTTTCTTTGTACTTGAATTGGAGAGAGTTTAAAGAGAAAATGCGTAGAGTATTAGAGAAGTTGCAGATATATTTTGTAAGTCTATATATACTGGAGAATTTCTATTATATATTATGTTATTATCACATTTAATATATTATTATATTATATTTTAATCAAATTTATTACAATTTAATTTTCAATAATAATTTTAATAAATTATAAATAATACGATTTTATTTTATATCTATTTATTTTATATATTTTATATAACTCTTAATGTATATACAAAAAAAAAATATATATATATATATATATATATATATATTTATATATTTTTTCAATTAATTTTTTTAAATTTAATTTTTTATTTGATATATATTTGTATTTATTTTTTAATTAATTTCTTTTCCTATCAATTGAAACTTATTTTTCATTTATTTTTAAAATATTTTTTAAATATTTATTTGTAATTAAATTTTTATAAATATGCATATTTATTTAAAATTTGTTTTAAAGTTGTATATTGTTTTTTTTTTTAATTTAATTTTTTCTATATAGTTATATTTATATTTATTTTCAATTTAATTTTTTGTATGTACTTATATATATTTTTTATTTAATTTTTTATATGAATTCAAATTTTTTTTTAAATTTATTTTTAAAGCACATTTTTATATTTATTTTAAATTATTTTTTATATTTATTTTGAATTTTTTTTTTAAATTTATATATTTATATTCATTTTTAATGCTTAAGTTTTTAAAGTATATTTTAAGAGCTTTTCATATTATATTTATTGGCTTATGAATTCAAGTTTTTCCCTCTGCCAATTGCAATTGGGTTTTATGACCATCTTTTGACCCTGAGCATTTTGATGGCACATTTGGCTTTTGTTGTGTGTCGCTCAGTTGCTTAGGCGAAGAGGGCGGCGAGCGCTTCCCCAGTTCCCCAGTTACCTCGCCAAGAAAATCAATAAAAAATGCAATGAGCACAATTAAAGCTGCTTGACCAAGCATGGGCAAGGGGCAGACTGGGGGGCAGGTGTAACGAGGGCAACGGGGAAAAATCTTTTGTGTGTTGAGCGCAATTTTGTGCAAAATGACGGCAATTAACTCAGATAGACGACACAGCAAAGGTGCAAGAGAAGGGAACGCTGTTGTCTTTCAACAGCATCTGGAACTGTCGTTAGGCCTGTCTCCCTCCCTCTCCCTCTCTGTCTCACACACAACCCTCTCTCTTTTGCATTGCATTCTTAGATCTCAGTTCCTTTTCAGCTATTTCAGCAAAAAGCCAAATAGTTGACCGAAACGCTGACTGCATAAACGGGGCGATTCAATAAATGAATGAATGAGTGCTCCGAATGAATGGAAAACACATTTGCCAGCCATTGTCACGTGCTGACTTCTGCCCAACGTTCAATGCGATATTACTGAAAATTGACAGCGAATTGTCGTTTTATTGTCACATTGATGGCCCTAACAAAGGGGGCCACAAACAGCTGTTAACTGAAACTTACCTGACTCAACGTGGCCGACCAGTGGTGCAAAGGGCATTTGGCAATGTGGGACTCAATTTGAATGCCTTTCTTTTGGCTTTTACTTGAAGTGCCCTTTATTATGAATCATTAATAATATTTTAAATTAAAAAAATTAAAATAAATAATAAATAAAAATTTTTAATACATTTTAATATATTTTTTAAATATATAAATATTATTTTTACATTTTATCTAAGTCTTTTCTTATTCCACAATATCTTCTACAATAGTAATAATATATATCAATATAATGGCAGCAGTGATTCAATGTCTATTACACTCTTCCATCTCCCTCAACCTTCAGCCTTGTCGCTATCAGCTCAACTTCATTCATTGCGCGCTTTACGAGCAACATATATCTTTAAGAGACCATATAAGCCCTGGCCATTTGAGTTCTGATTTTCCTAATGATTCATCTGAGCAGCGGGCAGAGTGAATCGTAAAAGGCCACGTGTAGCAAAACAAGTGAATCACTCCAGTTCTCGCTGTGACATAACTTTAATATGGCCACTAAAAGAACAGTTACATATATACATGTGTAACAGATATACAAATATGACTGAAAGTTAGTTTGGCGCAAAGTTTTCATATTATTAATACTTCATCAAGTTTGTCAACAGCGGCGCATACAAATCTATGTCACCTAACCGACTGCCTGACTGCCTGTCTGTCTGCCGGGCTGCCCTCTATCGACCCACTGGAGTGTGTTATGCAGAAGTTGTTTACAAGAAAGTCGACGACGGCGCTGACAATTTCATTGTGCGCCCGCACCACCAATGGAAAATTGTGAAAAACAATTCAATTTCCTTGAACAACAACAAGAGCAACAACAACGCCAACTCGACTCAGACATAACTGTAAAGGATGCGTGTGGTTGCGTGGTTGGGTGACCCAAATCCAGCTCCCATGCTGAATATCAAATGAAAGACATGGCCATAAAAAGGCGCAAACCCAATGCTCGACGCAAATCAGTTGGGCAAACAATAAAAACTGGGCGACATTAGACGCAGCTTTGGTCTGACCATCTCGATGCCAGCTCTCCCTCTCTCTCTCTGATTCATAAATAAAACAAAGTGGCGCCAAAATGACGCGGCTGCCACGCCTCCCTCCTCCCACACATCTGTGCCATGTCTATGCCCCAGCCGCCCATGCCAGCCCAGTTTTTAGCCAACTATTTGCTATTCATTGGCTTCACATGGCGCTGACTCTACGCATCCCCAACTTCCACAGCGACCACCCTACCCACCTACTCCCCCTCCCCCTCCTCCACCAGCTGTGTCTTTTGTGCAACTTCTTTTACTATCGATTTTCTGGTTACATTTGTCTGGCTTTTGGGTCGAGCATAAAAGGCAACCAGTTGCGCTTCTCCCCCAACATGCTTCAGCTCCTGTTTCCTGTGGCAGGACTTTGGCTCAACAATACAACCAGCAACCAGCAAGCAGCCAACAGCAACTACAACAAAGCTCCTCTGTAATTGCTAATGCTCTTTTCAAGTGCTTTATAACTGTACCATGCCCAGGCAAGGCAACAGCCACGCATACAGACTCGTTTAATTCCTCATACACTTTCAGCTGCAACTCGAGCTTAGGGAACTATCAAGCTGGGTTCGAGACTGGTGTGATTAGAGTTTATATATATATATATCAGTCTCTCACTTAGTCGACTAAGTGACTGATTGAATGACAGACTGACTGATTGACTCATTCACTGATTGACTCACTCACTTATTAACTCACTCACTTATTAACTCACTCACTGATTGATTCACTGATTGACTGACTGACTGATTGACTGATTGACTCATTCACTGATTGAATCATTCACTGATTGACTCACTCACTTATAAACTCACTCACTGATTGATTCACTGATTGATTCACTGATTGACTGACTGACTGATTGATTGATTGACTCATTCACTGATTGACTTACTGAGTGAATGATTGACTGATTGACTCACTCATTGAATAACTTACGCACTGATTGATTCACTGGTTGACTGATAGACTGGCTAACTGATTGACTGAGTGACTCATTCACTGATTGATTCACTCACTGATTGATTCACTCATTGATTGATTCACTCACTGATTGATTCACACACTGATTGATTCACTGGTTGACTACTTGACTGATTGATTCACTCACTGATTGATTCACTTGTTGATTAATTTACTGACCTTTGAACTCATGTAGACGCCCCAAGGCAAGTTCTGCATTGTCCCCCTTTCTGGTTCAAAAAACTCAGCTCAAAGTTGGCCGAAGTCATCTCATTTATTAGCATTATTATTAGAACATTCTCATTATATATTTCTTTAATTTCATTTCGTATAATTTTACAAAAATCTTTCAAATTTATTCGAGCAGTTGCCTTACTTAATTGGAAAAACTTTTTTGTTTTGCATTTTCATTTGCTTGCGCTGCTGCAGATATTTTAATTAATTTTTAAGCATTCTAAATTGAGTCGTGGCATATTTTAAGAGTTGAGACTCATCCTCGGTCTATTTGAAAAAATAATTATATTTTAGGGATTATTTATGCTTTCTAGAAAATCAAATAAGGTCTAATGTTCGTAGGGCTGAATTCATAATTGTAGTCTATAGACACTTAACTAGAGAATATCTTAGATATTTTAAATTTATTTATGTGAGTTCATAGTATTCTATTTTAAAACATTTTAAAGTGATATTAGATGATAAATTTACGTTTATTTACTTTTGCTCAAGAAACTCTAACCAAACTCTGCTCTCTTAACTTTATATCTTTTCTATTCTACTCTTAAGCAATGTTTCTTAATAATCTCTATTTATTTTATATATAATTTAATTTAAATTATTTTCTTTATTTATTATAAATTTTTATTTTATTTCTAAAATTTTACTCTTTTTCTTAACAAATTCTTATCTTATCAAATTCTCTATATATAATTCAGATTATTTCTGCCAAAAGATTATCCAAATAAAATTTCTTTTACTTACATCAACAGAGTATTCAAATTCAGTTATTTCCAGGCTCTTATCACATTGCATTGTGGTTAGTTCCGTTGTATTGGGGCTTAGGAATGGGAACGAGCTTTGCTGGCTGGAGTCAGTGGCATTCTGTGCTCATTTGCAGTCAGCGGCACGTGCCTGGGCTTGCTGGTGGCGCCTCCTAATCGCATGGCATTTGCCCAAATAACTCTTTGTGTGTGTGGCAGTTGCTGCTCTGCTGTGTGCATTTATTTGGTCAAATTTTTTGGTCTGTATAGGAAAAACGCAGCTGCATGCGGCACGTTGCACGTTGCACGTTGCCTGCCACAGACATGCAAATTCGAATTGGCATTTGAAATCGATTGAAATTGCGCTGGCTGCCATTAAGTATCAAATTATGCATGCCCACTCGCCATGTGACGAAATATCAAACATCGAGCCTCATTAAGGGCTATAGGTATAGATATATATATATATATATGTATATCTGTCACATATATCACAAGCGCCCTTCGCTAGCTCTGCCCATTTAAGAGGCAATTGCAAAAAAATTCACTTTTTGCCATTAAAATTTATGGCAATGGGCCAGGCTCATTATGGGTGGTTGGATGTGTGTGCGGCAGGATATGCGCCTTTGGGGTGGGCATGCAAATTTCCTATACAGTTTTTTTTCGCATTTTCCTTTTTTTCTGTAATTAAAATGCTTTGCGCTAAAAGCAAATAAATTTTTGTCACCATTTGCGCGCGTTGTTGCTGTTGTCGCTAATAGGCAAATCGTGTTGCCGACTGCTTGTGGAGCCATTGATGAAGTAGTTGATATATATATATATACATATACATATACACATATATATATGTATGTATGTGTGTATGTGTGCTGCACTTAAGTAGCTGCCACAAATTGATTTCATGCTGCGCCGAGTCCATTGACCGCTCGCTTCTTTTTTATACAGCTTGGCCGTGCTCTACTTACTTCCCTCTAGCTGCCATAACAATGCCAAGACGCAGGCATAAGGATATGACTGGCTTTGCCTGTTACAATTACAAAAAAAAAGTACAAACTACTTTCACTCACTTTCCCTCAGCCTCCCTCTCTCCTTCCTGTGTTACCTTTGCAGCATCAGGAAATTCGGCAGGCGCTTCGCTTCGCTTTGTTTTGTTTGTTTATTTGGCTTAGTGGCTGCCGCTTTACCCATTCTTTAGCTCGCTTTTCTTCTCATTTGATGGAAAATAGATTTTCCAGCGCATTGTTTGGCAACCCTTTCGGCTGGGAAAAATGTTTTGGTCCAGGCGCAGGCAGCCGCAGCGCGAGAGTGTTAACAGAATGAAGACTCTGCCGATTTCACAGTCAAGAAAAGCAAAGAAAAGCAATGAAAAGAAAAGAAAAGAGAAAGAAAACTAAATTGTGGGAATTTGCACAATTAGAGCGTGTTGAGTGTGTGTGTGTGTGTGTGTGTTGCTCTTAGGGTATACAGCGCAGAGTTGCTCTAAAAGAGCATTTAGAGGGTTCCATGCTTGAGGGCCTTTGGAATCACTCTGGTTTCTGCTAAGAATTGAATTGTAACCACTTGGGAATGATTTAATGCTTGACTAAATGCTATCAAATATTTATGTTATAGATGTGCTGAATTTGCTTTATGAGATTAGGAAAACTTGATATGGGTAGCCAATCTTTGGCCTAAGTCTGTGAAGTTTGACTTTAAGGAAGTAAATGATAAAGGAACTTATGAATCCTTTACTATATATGGTATGTAAAAGGTTACAAGTTATGCATATGAGTTGTGTTTAGTATGGTTCTATATATATTATGAAATTATTATTATAATTATATATTAATTATTATATATAATTATATTAAAATTATTTTTTAAAATTTTCAATGTTTAATATATGACTTGATATACGTTAATACTATATTCATGCTGAAGAATATATAATAAATGTGAACATGAATATGATTGTGAATATGAATATGAATATGAATATGAATATGACTACGAATATGAATATGAATATGAAAATGAATATGAATATGAAAATGAATATGAATATGAATATGAATATGAAAATGAATATGAATATAAATATGAATATGAATATGAATATGAATAAAAAATAAATCAAATGTTATTTGCTATTATTATAAATTTATTATTATTATTTATTATAATTTATTATTTATTTGTAATATATATTTTAAATATTATTTTATATTTTATTATTTATTATTATTATTTTTATTATTATTTATTATTCTTATATATTATTATTATAATATATTATTTAAGTTATTTTTATATAAGTCTAGCAGCTTACCTTATTTAAATACTCTCAAATATCACCCACTCACAGACTCTACTCAACTGCTTCCCATATTACATATATATATTGTCTATATTGTTTGCAGTGCAGACAAAGATCTAGAATACATTATGCGTAAACACTGCCATTGCTAATGCCACGTTAGCAGCTTTACAAATTTCTCACGCTAAAACATTCTTTCTCTTGAGTTATTAAAAGACTTCCTCAAGCGCTGCTTACAAGCGCTTATGCATACTCTATCAAAGGGTATTCTTATTTTGTTAGGGAGTGTGTAACGTATAGGTGCTATTATGAAATGTGTTTGTAGATAGGTATATGAATATATAATTACTGGATATCTAACTAAGTATCTAACATATAAGGAGAAGCAATAAAAAATAAGTTTTCGAATGAAAAACTTTTCTGTTTTTATTCCAGATATCTCAATCAAAATAATTATTAACAAATTTTACTGCATTGACCCATACTTTCAACTCAAATATTTGTAATTACCCACCAAATCGTACTACTATATTATATAGTTCCCATATAACCCCCGTACCTCTCTAAGGGTATTACATTATCGACTTGTCACAGATACTTTTCTGCCTTCAGCGCTTTTATTTTTTCGCCACAAACTGGCATTTTGTAACAGGTGTCAGTAGGTGGTTAAACCCACCTGAATGCTGCACTTAATGGACCATCAGCCAATCAATCAATCGTGCTGTAAACGCCGCCAGTGGCAATCATTTGAATATGTAATCACAGACGCTAATCGCGGCTGCAAATCAAATTGTGACTGCGACTTGTCGTTGCCAGATATGCAAAATAGTTGAACCAAAAACTGCCAGACTTGACAGGGGACAGGGGACAGGGAAGAGAGCGAGAGAGCTGACGAGCTGAAGAGTGCTGGCTGCCTGACTAACTAGCAGTCGGATAGCCGGTTAATTAAAAGCCGACAGGGGTACAACTTAATGAAGTGCAAGTGGCGCAGTCGTCAGCGATTCCTGTCGCCAATTCAATTCCCGGCTGATTAATGGGACATGCAGTGAACCTGCTGCGTTATCGTGTGGCCCAGCCACTTATTCAAAATCGATTCTCGATACTCGTACTCATGCCCCTGACCATACCCCATTATGGCAATCAGTGTGCGCGGGCGTCTCTGCATGGCCAATGGCCAGAGCATGTCGAGGTCGAGACATTAATGAGATTGGCTTCGACTGGTCAAGACTTGAGTTGCACTTGCACTCCATACTTTATATGTTCTCTGATAGAATTGGCAATGTTAAGTTCTTTTGATAAATTAGTTCAGCGAACTGGTTCTCTACATTATTAGTTCCTTAATGATATTAATGATTCCATTTACTCAGTTGTTCAGTAACTCTTGTAACTCGACACCTGGTTAGTCAAAAGGAACTTTCACTACTAGAACTAGTTCATGAACAATTTAAGTAGTATTGTAAGAGAACATTTTAACTGAATGTAAATATTATAGAATGTCTCATTATTCATTAAAGGTCTATCTGTCTATCTAAGCTGCATTGTTCACTGACCATCGCTCAATTGAATCAGTAGTTCATTTGAACTAAGCACTCATTTTCATTGCTCCACGAATATAGTCAGTAGTTCATTTGAACTAATTTCTAATTTCTACCGATCATCGCATCGAACCAGTAGTTCATTTGAACTAAACTATGAATTGATCAAGGAGTATAATCAGTAGTTCCGAAAATGTCTAGCTAGATGGTTCGTGCCGTGAACTATTTTTACTGTTTGGATTTGGATTAGATTAATTTTTTGCTTTAGTTCTGATTGATGATTTGTTCCTTTTAAGCTATGAACTAGTTCAATTAGTTCCAGCTCTATACAAATTAGTCACTTGATTATCAATGACTTATTCATTTGAACCACATCAGCTGAATAAGTTCAGTTTAATTGAACCCCACAACTCAGCTCTGTAGAGCAATGCGTAAAGCGTCGCCCACCTGGCGACACCTGATCTAGCTGGCCGTACGCCCCCGAGCAGCTGACTGGTTAGATTTATGCGCCTGGTTTCGATTTCTGTTTTATCGCTTCGCAATTAGCCGCAATTTGGTCAGCTGCTGCTGCTGCTGTTGCTACGGCTAATTCTTGACTCGACTCTACCTGAAACAAAAATCCACAAGCCGGAAGTGCAAAACAAAAAGTCAGCAGCTCAAAAAACGGCTGCCACGACTCTCTCGCTGTTATCGATATGAGCTAATAAAAGGTTTTAAGCAAAAACAAAGGATGCCAGCGAGAGAGGGAGAGGGAGGCAGGGCGAGCGACCTTCTTCCCCCTCGCTCAAGTGGCAGCGTCGAGTTTTAAAGGCAGAGATTTTAGAGTCGCGTGTTGTTTAATGCATTTTTGCACACTTGACTGGCATTTACCTGGACCACGGAAGGGTTGTGCCGCTGCCACAGCCACAGCCACTGCCATCGGCTGTCATATGATTTATTTTTAATGGGCTCATATTTTTGCACAATCTCCGGGGCACACATAAACTAGCAACCCGTGCAATTGTTAGCGATGCCCTTTCACTTTGCCTGTGTGTGAGTGTGTGTGTGTGTGTGTTTTAAAATGCTGGATCAAAATTTTTATGAGCTGCCAATTGGACAAATCGCTGGACTGTGAAGCGTGCGCTCAGTGCGAAAGTCCATTATAAATTGAGGTTGAGTTATGTTTGTTAAGGGCGCAATTGATGAGACAGTCGCATGAAATGCGAAATGGAACTCGCGAAAGTAACCAGATTGATGATTGTGTACTCAATCTGCGACTAAAGCACTGCAATTACGTGTATCGAGAGGAAATACTATATGCATAGTAGAATGTTTCATAGCGGAAGTGAAGTGAGAGCTGCACTGAAGGTGGTACTTGAAGTGGGGGTAAAAAGGGGTCGGGGTATGTAGTTTAAAGTTGTGCTGATTGAGTTATGATAAGAGTGAATTGGAGATAGTCTCTGTATAACTATAAAAGGAACGTAAGTTAACTCTATTAAATGTTCTTTTGCTTTAAAAACTTGAGTGAATTATTGTACAATTCCCAATATCTCACAGTGGTACAGGTTCTATCTATTTCTATTTAGTATTTAAGCAAAATAAGAATTTCATTTAATTAATAAATAACAAATTATGAATTTGGTCTAGCTTAACTGCATTCTGGCAATTAAACTAAAATTACGCAACTTTCATACCTCTCTCAAAACCTAAACCTATGTCTTGCTCTATAATAAATATTTCCATGCAACTGCAACAAGCTTGAAGCGTCTTGCCCAACACCAATCCACTTATACCTACACCCTAACTATCCTATATATCTTACAAGTATACTGCTCTATTGAGGGCTACAACCTAACTTTCCTATATATCATACATGTATACTCCTTTATATATCATCTATGCATAAGTATATCATTGCTCTCATATATAACATTCTCGATTTATGCTTCAGCAGAATTGGTACTAAAACTTTCGCAAGCACTCAGTCCCACCTAAGAAGCTCTTGCTTTAATTAGTTATAAAGCTTCCTTCACTCATGTTCGACAACATGCCTTTCATAGCAAACCCTCCTAACTCATGTTCGACAACATGCCCAACATGCCGCCCTTTAGAACTTGTTCACTGCAACTGCAACTGCAGCAAGTTGCATGCACCTACCTCAAACACGCTCGCTTGCAACTGCAACTTATCTCTAATTCCAACATTTTAGGGGTTGTTGATCTCACGTATTATGCCAAGAGAAGCATTTCGGAAAAACTAACCACAAGCATTTTCAATTTCGAACGCATGCAATTTTCATGAGCCTAAAAAACGAGTTTTCCTCCTTTCTTTCGAGAGGACAATTAAGAAAACCAAGAGACAGCAGCCAGACAAAACCGACAGCATCAAAATTCAAAATTGCTTTTCTTTTTTTCTCTTGTTTCTTTTATTTATTTATGCGTTTTATTTTCACTTGATTTAATTTTGACACGCAGAGAAATCTGTTTGCCAGGCATTTGCATTTGATGTGCCAGTGTCAGAGTTCTGCTAGCAAATAGCCCAGCCCAGCCCAGCCCAGCCCAGCCCAACCCCCAAACCGAAGGAAATTGCTGACCTATTTATGTAATTTTCTTGAGTTTTCACTCTAGCCATTGTCGTCGTCGCCGGCATTGTTTGCATTCAACTGGAAGCACTTTATTCCGTTTCAGTTGTCAGCAGTGCAACGACTTTTCATTTGAGAGTCGAAGAACTCAGGACAGCTGGATTATGATATATTTATGGGTTAAGGTTTAATTTTTCTTTCAGTTTCTTGGTTTGGTTTTTTATTGTACTAAGCGGGAGCTGCTTTATGGGTATTCAAATTTCAGCCACTTCAAGATATATTATGCTGCGATTGATGGGTAATTGAGTAGCTGAGGTAAGCTTGGAGGTTGATGGCTTTCAGCAGGCGTTTTTTGGGCTTTCAGAATCAGATAATATAAACCCGAACTCACCTTTCTTAGAGTGAAGATATTTAATATATTTTTATAAAATCTTAAAATATATTTAATGAAATACTATATAGTAGAGCTGATTTGTAGCAACTGCTATATCGAGGCAGGCAAGAGGCTGCCTCTCACCCTCTGCATACTAAATGAACAAAATATTTTGGAATTAAAAAAAATAGTTTCTGGCATGCTAATGCGGCTTGTGTGTCTAATTGCGTGAATTGTGTTTGCCAGCAGCAACAGCAGCAGCAGCAGCACGTCAGCAGAAATTGATGAACTTGCGTCAGTTGGTCTGACAGTCAACTCTTTCAGTTTTAGGGGTGGTTTTCGTTGCGCCTGCGCAGCTCTCGTTTTAATTAAATTTTCTGCGCCTGCGCGCAATTTTGTACTCATTTAGCGCGTTTTGCCAACTTATCAATGTTGTCCAGACGCACGCCCCGCCTCGCGTAGGTCCTTTAACCAGTTTTGACTAGTTGCGGTTTGTGTGCGCGCTCTCTGACCGGTCAGCCCAACTGCACCCACTTTTCATGCTCCTTTTGTGTCAGCTGTTCCTCGACTGTAATTTGAGACGCCTCAACTGGAGCATTAATCACTTTTTGTCCAATCAAATCTCGAAATCAATAATTAATCAAAGCGAGAAATCATTTGCCACACACAACTGAAATGAAATCAAAATTTACATGCCAATCCCCTGCGATCCGAAATTATTTGAGCTATGCAAATCATATCCTGCGCACAGTGTAAAGTTACTCCAAAAAGGATAATATTAATACACAGCCAGACAACATAATCAAAGTAAACTGAACGGCATCGCATTTGCATACATTAACGTCAGAGCAGCTTCTGTGCGAACGTACACATCTCACTCTCTGCCCATCTACCTATAGTGCTGCCTACCTTTTCATCTGCCCCTACATCGAGCATTTTAATATAATATATAATACGGAACGCGCGACGCATTCAAAGAGCCATCCAAAGACATTTGCTGAATTTCATTGATGTAGTCGGCGAACTCATTATTTTGTACTTATATTTGTATATCAATTTGAAATTATAATATGTATTTTTTTTCTGATTTTCTTTAAGAAACAGTTTTTTTTATTATTTGCATAGGTTGCAAAAATTTTGAAATTTATTTCAAATTAAAATATTAATTTTAAAAATTTTAAATTATACATATAAAATATTTATTAAATAAAAATATAAATTTATATTTTTAATTTAAATTCATATTTCAATTTGTAATTAATATAAATAAAAAATATAAATATAAATTTTTATTTAATTAAAAAATATTAATTTAAATTTATAATTTAACCAAAAGTTTAAATTTTAATATTTATTTAATTAATTTTTTTTATTTTAAAATTTTTAATTATATATTCAGATAAAATTGCAAACACTTAAATATTATTTTTTTTTGTGTTTTATAAATTAAAATTCAGTTTTATGTATGAAAAAGTATTTTTGCTGGAAATAAAATAAAATTATATATTTTTGTTATATTTTAATATAGCCACTAAAAAGTAAGGCCAACTCTATGCCTGAAAGAGTATTTTACTCAGCATATTTAATAAAATTGATTTTGTTTTTGTTTTTCCGTCAATTTGCTTTGATGTTTGAGCTGCTTTGATGAAATCAGCTGCTTTTGCCATAGGAGGAGCCTTTATCCGAGCTAAAGGCGCTTTTTAAATTTATTATAATCATGTTTATTTGCGAAGCTTTTTAGGCTTAAGACTCCTAACGTCAGCAGCCCGAATCAGAATTAGACGGCTCAGATGGCTGACGCGTGTGTGGGCGCAGGCAGGTGAATGGCAGGTAGGTGTTTCCGGCAGGTTATTCTTACGTTCATATTTATATTTTATTTGTCGTGGGTTACATATATTTTTTTATGGCAAAGTAACGGAGACTTATTAAACCGTAAATAAACGAGCTTTACTTTCGATGTTGCGGCGGAACAGGAAAAGGAAGCGGCTCGGCAGACTTTAGCCAAGGCTTTGGGCGGCGTCTTTTGCCAAATACTTCTAACCGCAACGAAAACAAACTCGAGCGGAAATTATGAATATGCTGAAATTGGCCACATCCGCTTTGTCAGGTTGTTGTTCGGGTTTTGCGCACTCATAGAAATACCTGAAATTTGCCCTAAGCTGGCTAAAATGTTGCTTTCATAAATTGCCGAAGCCATTTGCGTAGCATACTTTGAGGCTGCTCGAGCTTGCGGTTGAGGTTTACGAGCCGGCTTTTTAAGAGCGGCATTTGCCCGTTCACTGGTTTACGGTTGCACTTACCGTGCTGGCTGTTGCGTAATTTATCACAAAATATGAGCGCCACTTCAACAGTTTGATAAGTCATAAATCAAATTTGCTGCGGCTCAGAAGTTATGGCAACAGCCATGCTCAAAAGCTACGGCTGATGCGTCCAATCAGCAGTCATGCCCACGCATGTTGGCCAAGAACAAAAAAGACGCAGTTAGAAGTTGCCATTTTGTGGCTGCCGAAACATAAACCGCTAATGAAACACCGCAAACTACACAACAAAGTTTTTGGCCGGAACGCAAATTGGCAACATCAATTACCTGGGCAACAGAGCCCACGACTCTCACTCTCCCTCTCTCTTGACATATGCAAACGCGTCGTGCCCCAAAAAGTTGTTAGCCCCACCCACTCTCTCCCCTTTTATGTGGCGCTCAAATTTTACGCTCGAAAGTCAATTAAAAACTTTTGGTCAAGTGGACACAGCGCTGCGCTTGCTACCACGTTCCATGTGCTCTCCTAGTTCTCGCCATTCGTTCAGCTCAGTTTTCACTGAGCCTCTTCAATTAATTTTATCACATGCATTCGATCAAATTCAATTAAAAGTTAAACACCCGCCGCGTACGTGGCAATTACTCAAACTCTTAGCTGCAAACCAAAGGCTCGCCACAAAAGCCTCGCTTCATATCTGCGCGCCAGCAGAGCTCCAAACTTTTCAACAGGTGGCTGTGAGTGAGTGGGCGGCCGTCGCAGAAGGACTCTACACTTGGGTAACATATTTTGGGTTGGACAGTTTTTTTGAAGAATAAAAAATGGAATATGAAAAAAATAATTTAATGATTTATTTAAAATGTCAATAAAAATATTTTTAATTTTTTATTATTTTAATTATTTTCAAAAATTTCATTAAAAATAATTTAAAAACTTTCTTGTACTATATTTTAGAATTATTATTATTATTATAAATATTTGGTATATTATATTTTATTACTTTAAATATTTATATATATATTTCTTTTACTTTTTTTATTAGTATATTCTTGATAAATTTTTTAAACTAAATTTTGTTGGTTTGCTCAGTTAAAAAATATTTTTTGTATTCTTTATTTGACTAATAATTAAAGCAAATGTTAATTAAAAAATATATTTTATATTTATTTTCATTTTATTTCATTTCATTTTAAAATATTTCCTAGTGTAAGCGCTAGCAACCCTATCAATAAAGTCCATTACTTGCGGAACCCAAAAAGTTGTCCCTGGAGAGCTGCTGCCAATTTGCAGCAGAGCCTAAGAGTCGAGCATCCGTTGTTCTGTCCATCTTCGCCGTGGGCCCCATCCTGCCAGCCACTTTTCAAACGGCATCGCTTCAAAAACTTGACTGGGCCGTAGGAAAAAGTTGTGGCCCGGGCGTTTGCCAAGTTGTGTGTAATTCAATGAACGACGTTCCCATCAGCGTGGCACGTGAGGCGCGTCGCAATGTGGCAGGAGTGTGTTTGTGCGTGTGCGTGTGTGCTTGGCAGGTATCGAGTGCTTGAGTGAGGGAATGACTGAATGAGTGAGTGCCTTAAATGTGACCACATTAAGGTGCAAAAGCACATAATCAGCCACTGGGGACCCTAAGCAGCTGCTGCCAAAGAGTGCAGCAAACAGCTTTCAGCTGAATTGGGTCAAGTTGTCAAGTTTATGGTTTGACCTTCAAAGTGAAAGTAGCTTAAAGTATTGTGAAATAGAGAGGAAGATGCGTTAAAGCGAGACGTAGTGGGAGCCACGGCTGACTATGGAAATCTCTTTCTTTGTGTTTAATTTTCTTAAATTACCTAATTTCCTGTTTTCTTAGGGCCACACAACAATTGTAACATGAGCGAAATAGTAATTAAAAAACTGTTGTAAATCGGCTTGTCATATTGTTGTGAGTGCTAGAGGCAACTTTCTTCAAAAGTGTTGGGAACTAAGATGCTAAAGGTGTTAGAGGCGTAGATTTGACTAGTTGGGTATACTAAACATCGCTAGAGCTGACTACATAATATGGCCCTTGTGCACAGAGCTTCTTTCGTTTAGTCTCAAGCAAGTTTCATACAATACATATAAGAGATATATTTATTTTATATATTTGTATATATATTTTTATATTTATTTTTTATTAATTTTTATTTTTTCTCATATTTTTTTTATTTTTTTTTATTTATTTTTATGTTTATTTTTTTATATTTATGTTTATACTCTGAATCGATTGATTTTATTTAATAATATACTGATTTATTTTTGTAATTTATTTTTTATATATTTTATATTATTTATTTATTTATAAATTTATTTCATTTTTAGATATTTGTTTTATTTATTTTTATTTATTTATTTATAATATTATATATATTTTTTTATATTTTATTTTATTTTTTAATTATTTAAAGATTTATTTATTTACATATTTATTTATTTATTATATTATTATTATTATTTTATTTATTTATATAAAATATGTGGGCATATTTACATTACAAAATATTTTAATTAATTAGTTAAGGAATACCTCTAATATAGTTGTTGATTATTGAATGATTAGCTTCGCTTTCAAAATATATAAGTAAATATAAATAATATATAATATATAACTTTTGCTTTAGTTTAACAAACGGAACTGAAAGAGCCTTATTATTATTCATTAATATAATAATTTTTAAAAATTCATAATGTCAATTGCTTGAAAATAAAATAAAATGAGCATATCTGCAACGAATTCAAATCAGTTTACAAACCTCAACTAACTCTATAAGTCATGCCAATTCAAGAGGAAACGCTTATTGACCAAAAGTTTGGAGTCTACAACTTCAGTCGCCTTCAGTAAAATGTTGAAGCTAATACTAATACTGGGTAAAAGATAACCAAATAGCGCCCATAAATTTAATTGCTCAACTAATTCAAATATACTTCAACAGGATGTCTTTGCTCTGATTTGGTGTTTGCTGGCATCGCGTACACTCCGCCAAACTGCTTTGCGCTGCGAGACGACACGTGTCCCAACGAGAATATCACCTTCTGGCTGTATAAGTAAGCTCGTTGTGGGAATTTCTTTTATAATTTTACTTGAACTGAGACTCGTCCTAGCTATATCCATCCCAGTGGTTATGAGATAAGGATTGAAGATAATTTTAAATTCCCACCCAGCAGTAAGCTGCATGTGCTGATACACGGCTACAATGGTGATCAGAACTCGTCTCCGAATCTCCAGCTGCGAACGGAATTGATGCGCCTGACAGAGTCAAATATAGTCTCCGTAGATTATGCTCCGCTCGCGCTTGATCCCTGCTACACGGAAAGTGTGCACAACTCACGGTTTGTGGGCCGCTGCTTGGCTCAGTTTTTGCAAGGCGTCGGCGCGGATACGCTCCAATTGCACATGATTGGCTTTGGTGTGGGTGCCCATGTGGCTGGGTTTGCGGCGAAATTGTTGAAAGCGGTGAATTTGCGAGTGCAGCGCATTTCGGCGCTCGATCCCGGCAAGCCGCTCTTTGTCACCGAGCAAATCGAGGATCGCCTGGACAAGAGCGATGCGGACTTTGTGGACGTCATCCATTCGGACGTCTTGCTGCATGGCCTCATGTCGGCCATTGGGCATGTGGACTTTTATCCCAACATGGGCGTGGGCCAGCCCGGCTGTGGCGTCCTTACCGAATGTTAGTAGCTTTAATTATGTTTCAGAGCTGAGTCTCATTCGCTCTGTGCTTACAGTCTCCACCTACGAATGCAATCACAAGCGTTCCGCGGTCTACTTTGCTGAGTCCATAACCTCGCTCGTTGGCTTCTTGGGATTCATTTGCAAGGATATGTTCAGCTTCATGAAAAATGAATGCCAGCCCAGTGAGGAAATTAAGGCACTCGGTTACTTTGCCGATGCCAGCGCGCGCGGCACCTACTTCCTGGCCACCAATGATGCGGCGCCCTACGCCAAGGGCACAAATTTTAGTAATCTGGACCGCAGTATGAAAGGGAAAACATTTTTAGGCGAAATTTTTGCTTCGAAACTGGATGAAATGATTGCCGGATAACTTAACCAGACCTTGACGAATAAAATGAGGTAATCTGAGGCATATAATATAATCATTTTTATATATTATATATATATACTAAATTATATAATCATTTTGCTGTTAAAGAGTTAGCGAATGTGTTGAGGATTTCACAACTTTTTTATGGTAAATGTGTCTGGAGTTTGGATTAGTATCCAGTTAGCCGGTCAGCTGGTCAGCTGGTCAACTGGTCATCTGCTCATTTATCATGCTAATGTCGCATGACTGCGATACCTTCATATCATCATTAATTATTGCGACGGCTACGGCTGCGCTCCCCTAACACACTGGGTATCTATGTATAGAGCTGCAGTTGCCCCCCTCTGTGTTGACTCAACAGCTTAAACATTTATGCAAACATTGGCAGACAGTAGCCAGCTAGAGAGTGGACAGTGGACAGTGGACAGTGGCGGGTATCGATGCTGCTGGCACTGCTGCTGTTAATCCCGCCGGCTCCAGCTCAAATCACGTGCAAATTAATCATCATTCTATGTGATTTGCCAAAGCGCTGCAAGTTGTTGCCATGCTTGATAAATGATATGGCGAAAAAATTCGGATTTCAGTTTTCAGCTTTTCCAGATTTTCACTTTTCTCGCAGCTTCAATTTGCATTTGGGATAATCAATCGTGGCCTGGCAGCGCCTGCCGGCTGTTGCTAATTTGCTGATAAGAAACCGGATCATTTGCATAATTTGTAGCAAAATTTTGGGAAGAGTCGCAACTGGCTGGCAGCCAGAGGCTGGCGAATCTGTCAGCCGAGGGTTGAGTTTATTTAGAGCTATTGTCTGGCAGCTGAGCTGGGTTATGAATATGCCTACATTGTTGATCTGCCCGCTGTTGTTTGTGTTGTTGTCACCTTTTTGTGTGTGCCTGTGCGGCATGACAAACATGGCAACTTACACGTGGCTTAAGTCAACAGCGGCTAAAAAAGTTTAAAATATTGTTCAGCTCACACGAAAAGTTTGATTGATTTGGGTCGCTGTTGCTGCTGCCGCTGCTGCTGTGCGTCCTTGTCCTGGGCTCCGATTCATTGATTGATTTGCCTGCCTTCATTCTTTTTTTTTTTTTGCATTTGGATTAGTGCGAAAATACTTTTTTTATGCGTTGATTGGTTATTTGATATTCATGGGCGCAGCGGGCGACGGAGGCAAGACGGCACGGCTAGGCGCGTGCCAATGGATTAATGTAATTACGGTTGTCGTAGGTTGTTGTCAGCGACCGAAGATAGATGATGCAAGGGGGACATCAGCCGTTGCCAGCCGAGTGAGTTAATTTGCACCGGACCTGTCAGGGGGCGGCCTTGCGTATTAAAGACTTAGACAGAGGGCGTTCTAAACTTTAATTTTAGCAAATTTATGTCGCAATGAATTATGAGAGGCTTAAATTTGGCGAGTGTATCTGAACTAATCAACTCATGGAATTAGTAAGCATGAGAAAATATATATCTAATACAAATATTTCTCAGTTTGAAAGTATGGGTAGCTGAAAGATATAGATATAATACATATATATAGATATAGTATCTGTAACCGTAAGGCACTAAGCAACATTGTTCGAAAGATACAAAAGTATCTATATGGATAAAATTAAAAAAGTATCTTCAACTGAAAGTGAGAAAGTACAAAGGTATGCGTATCAGATAGATACTATAGTACTTGCGTCATAAACTATATATAAGTAAGGATAGCAAAAAATTACAAAAGGATCTGTATATGCTTTAAAAGTATCTGCAATACAAAAGTATCTTTAAGTAACTTCAAAAGTAACTTCTATACAAAAGTATCTTTAATACGAAAAGATCTTCAATAGATTGTAGTATATTGTAAGTATAAAAAAAAATAAGCAGATATCAAAGAATCTATATAAGAATGATGCAAAAGTATCTTCAGCTCAAAGTAAGAATATACCAAAGTCTATGTATGGGCTACAAAAAGATACAAAAGTATCTGGGACAAGAAATTGTCTGCATCGGACTCCCACAAAAGTATCTTTATCAACAGCATAAAAGAAAGAGTAAATAAAATTTATAAAAGTATAATTTTCTTGAATATAAGCTAATGAAAACTCTGTAAATAAATCCTAAAGATACAAGGAAAGTATCTGAAAGATGCAAAAGTATCTGAAAGTTAACTTTTAATTGAAACATGATTTCATATGAGCTACAAAATCCCAACACAGCATCCGCCAATTGAAAAATCGTATGCCATTAAAACTAATTGAAATTAACAACATTATTAAATAAGTCTCAATAATTAAGTCATTCTTCAGATGTAAGCCAGGCCGGAGCTGATTAAATGCTAAAAACAGATGGCTAATTGGCGCAGATAACAAATTGCGATCGGCTCAAGCAAACAACACAGACTAAAGCCGCTAATAACTCTCGTTAAATGTAACACACACACACACACACAGCTGGAGATCACAATGCGAAGCCATCAATTACCGGGGAAAGACAAAAAACCACAAGCAACACAATCGAATGCATAAAGAGAGCACGCGGAAGTGTTTACAAATGTCAAAGCGAAAACCCGTCCAAAAAAATAAATAGAGTAAAAGTGTGTGTGAGTGTGTGTGTCTGCCCTTCTCTCATGCTGCTGGAGAAATGTAGCTAACCGCATCTAAATCTGGCAGAGCCAAATGCAACGTGATTTCAAAAGTTTCTCATGTCAATTTGAAGATTTGGAATCGGTTGAGCAAACGTAACGAAAATGTCAATACCATTGACATTTGTTCCAGCCACTCGAGAGACAATAACAACAACAACAACAACCAGAGCCACAGCAGCGAGCGTAGCCAAAGGCCATTAGCGAGTGAGATGCACTCAGAGTGGATGACGCGACGTCTTGGCTAGCGCCTTCACTTGATGTATTGTTTCAAGACATTTGATTTATATCACTGCAGACTGCTCGACGCATTTCTCCAGCTCTGGCGCTCTGGTAATGAAACTCCAATCAGCGCTGGTCAGTCACAGCCACTGGCTGCCGACAGAGACGCGGCCTGTGTCTTGGCTGCTTTTCACCAACAATGTGGCTGTGGAGTGTCTGGCCATAATAACAGCAACAAAATTCGAGTTGGTATTGCGTAACGCAGCCGAAAGTGGAGCAGCGGCTGTTGTTGATGCTGCTTTCTTTGCTGCTGCCCCCGCTGGCTGGCTGCCTCACACTCCCTCCCTCTCCCTCGCTCTCTCTCTCTCTCTCTCTCTCTCTTTTTGCTATCAACGTTTTTTTTTGACAACTGCATGATGCATTGCCCCAGTGGCCCAAAGTGGGTGAAAGGCTGCTGAAGTTGCGAGCGCTATCATACGGCGAACATTTGCACCGCTGTCTCGAGTCAGTCTTAATTTACGACTCTGACGTTTACGATAACAATTTGTCAGCTTAATGGCCAAGAAGGATGCGCGGCGACAAGTGGACGCCAAATCGTGTATCCTCGTAGCTCGCGTCGCCGCGCTCCACCGCTGCACACTTTCCATATATAATAACACGGAAGCCAGCCCGAAAACGAAAACTACAATAAAAATTTTAATGTATATATAGGAGAGATATATATCTATATATATATATATATATACGTATATCTGTTGCGTTTATTTCGAAATAATTGCGATTGCTCTGCTTCGCATTTTGAATGCACATTTCGTGACTTCAGGCAGCAACAACGGCAACATAGAGCATTACAAATGTGACTACAAAACAATTAGAGCTAATTGTGCAAGCGAGACAGCAACACGCATGCCTAAGTGCATTTTTTATGGCTTTGCACTTTGGCAACTCTGTGACAGCAGCTCCCCCCTCTCTCTCTGCCGCCCTGGACACGCCCTCTGCGCAGCTTAAAGCTTTTTCGAACAGCTGATTGGTGTTTATAACTAGCCCCCACACACACACAAACACACATGTGTATTTGTGTGTGCATACAAAGCGCTTCAATCTGCATGCCAATTGACAAGCCCATGGAGCCAGCGTTCCCTCCGCTGCCCACGTCAAGCAACAGCGACCGTCAGGCGAATGTATTCATTAGTCGCATTGCCGGCATCTAGACACTGAGTTTAACACACACACACACACACGCACACACGCACACACGCACACTTATAAATTGACAATTACAAGCCGTTGAATTTATGCTAATCTGACTGCAAGTCCCCGGGGCTAACAACTCTTCGTACACTCCTCGCTGCTGAGGAGTGTTTTCGCAGTTAGAGTTGGCAGCGTGTCACGCAGCTGCAACGATAGTTCAAAAGTCATCGTGTCGGAAGGAATATAGAAATTCAGATAAATGCTGAAATTAATACAAATTTATTTGATTTATAATAAGCAAATAAAAAAATTACTCAGAAAAATTATAAAAATAAAAACAAAATTTAAAAATAAATTAAGTATCTAATATATATATTGATTTAGAGAAAGTATCGCATTAAAAAAATAATTAAAGTATAAATATAAAAATAAACTAAATAATATAAATAAATAATTATTTAAAATTTATAAAAATAATAATAATAAATAAAAAGCTGATTAAAATAAGTCATTATATAAAGTGTGTTAATAATAAATATTAAAAAATATGCTATTCAGAATAATAATAATAATATTAAAGTATAATTAAAAATATTTAAATATGTATAAATAAATAGTTTGAAAAATTTATAAACTTTTGAAATTCATGTCAAAAATATTTAAAATTAATTCATAATAATTTATATTATTATTTATATTATATAAAATTAATTGTAAAAGTAATATTAAAATATATATATATATTTAATATTCATTTCGAAAATTCTAAATTGCGATTAATTATAATATATATTTTTAAAAATAGACACATTGATACATATTTTGAAAATTTCTAAAAATATAATAATTTTCTAATATTTAATCAAATATTACATTTCAAAGTTAATTTTCTGTAATCGATTTCGTGTCGCACACGCTTCCATCCCAAAGACGTTGTAATCAACGAGGGACAACGACGACAAGTTATGTTCAATTACGCCACTCGAAATGCAAATGTATTTGTACCTCAGTGTGTGTGTGTGTGTGTGTGTATTGAAGTGTGTAACTCGGAGCGATCTACGCATTCGCATATGTTTGGCACATGTTTTCATTAATCTTACTTAAGGCCCCGCCTGGAGAGAGGTGGAGACCGCAGCCGGCCCACATGGTACAGCGGGCTGGGCGCTGGCGATCGAGATTTGGGCTTTTGAGAAATGATGATGGCGTTAATCAGGGCATGTGCCAAAAGGCAGGCGAGTCAAGGTTAAGTGTGGACACCTCTCGGGCATATACATATCTGCGCGGCTTTGTTATGATTCATAAAGAGATTGAAATCATTTGTTTTCACAGCGGTTAAGGAAATAAAGTGTTTAGAAAAACGGTCAAAACGAAACGTTGCAAATGTCGAGCCGCCAGTCAAGGCCAAAAAATAAATGATAAATGGGCATTCTGAAAGCGAGCCAACACAGAACAGAAAGATAGGGGAGAGAGAGAGACCATTTAATGAAGCAGTCAAGCATAATTTAATTAAAAGCCAACATTTAGTTATTGGTTAAACAAGTTTGCAGAGTTCAATTTGGCTAAAATAACCGTTAGGGAATACCCTATGCTGATTAAAACTGGGTGGACAGAGGGTGTTATGGAGGTTTGGGTGGATATGTAACAGAAAATGTGAAGATACAAGATAATAATCTTGCTTTGGAATATGGATTATATATATTTTGTGATATTAAGATATATATCGAAATGTTCTTCGATAACATAAGAATGATGTGATCACATTTATCGATATTTATAGATATTTATCGATGATGTTGCCTATTATGGATCATAGCCTGATGGTTATAAGACCATTTTAGCATTTTCCATGTGCAGCTCTCAAAATCCTGTTCGTCTTCTACTTTAAATTTTTTAGTATACAAAAAAAAAAAAAAAAAATGAAAAAAAAAAATGAAAAAAATATATATATAAAAAATTGTATTTAATTCATAGTTTGAAAATAAAATTTAAAATATTTTAAAAATATAATACATACTTAATATATATGTTGAATACCTACGTTTCATGATATTTTCAAACCCACTTTTGCCCTCTGCCCAGTTTAGCTCATTGCAGGGTATCTCTTTATCTCTACTGACTCTTGACTAAAATCATTTTCAATGTGCTGCTTAAGTATTTTCGTACTTTTTTGGCTGTCAAATTCAATTGTTGCGGTATCCGCGGCCCCCGTTGATTGTTTGTTCAGTTCAATTGTTTGCTCGATAATTTTTGGCCGCATCGCATTGCACAAATGCCATTTAAATTTAACCTTTTCAGCAGCCGATTTCAAATTGCCGCCTCGACAGACCAGCGCTGCCCGCGCCCCCTTTTTAGCTTTTTTTGGGGGGGTGTGGGGGCTAAACTATGCAAATTTCATGGCTAACAACAGCAGCCAAAGCTCATCAGGCAAGAGCCGGCAATTGAATCAACTGAAGCGGCATTCAATGTCTACCTGCCCAATTCCACATCCACAAGCAAATCCAAATTCAATTCCCATTTAACAGAGAAAAAAGAGCTGAGTGAAGAGCCGCCGTTGAGTATGACGCGATGGATGACGACGCTGACGATGAGACTGGAAAACCGCAATATCATGTTGTTTAGTATCATTAAAGCACTTGATGGGAGGGCTGCGCGGAGCTCAGACGGCTGCTCAATGCTACACATTTCGAGTGAGCCAACAATGGCTGGCATATCGCAAAAATAGCTGCGGCCCCCCTCTCAATGGGATACCCAATGGGCATTGTATGCAGATCATAGTCAAAGCTAAAGCAACAACAGTTACTTGACTAAACTTTTAACTCATACAGAGTCATGCGACAGCAGCAACAACAAAAGGGATTTCTGTTATTTCATGGCGTAAATGATATGCTACCAGTAAAAAACGTAACTATAGAGCGAAACCACTTGAGGAGTGGCCGAAAATATATGAAATGCTTTTGCATAGTTCAGTAATCGATATACGATATGTTTATCGCCATACGAAGCTGGGAAAGTTGCAGCTATTGAACATTCTACGCCAAAAGGCTTTCAATTATCTTAGCTGGAAATGAAGCGGGCTGCATTCTAGTCAAGATATGTTTGATTAGCAGCTCACCAAAGGCAGGCATTAGGAGTTTCTCAACATTGAAGCGCGAAGTGACTGGTTGATAATCGATATATGGTAGGTTGTAGTTGGAGGTATTGAAAGTGGGCCATACTACAGCAAAGGCTTTTCAATTAATATGTTTTGGCATAAGTCTAGTCCAGGTCAGCTTGATTAGCTTTTTGCCAGAGGCAGAGCGCAACAAGTTTTACACTTTTGAGGGAGGGCAAGGCGAGGGCCTGATTCTCGATTAATCTATAATCGATAAACAATTGTTTGGAAATTTTGATGCTGATTTAGATAGACATCCACTTCTCACAAACAGTTTGAGAAGGCCTGATGCTCGATTAATCTATTACCAATAATTATAGCTCTCAAAATTGGCCAGCCCCTAGCTCTTTGACGTTCTATGCAGAAACAAAAAACCTTTCAATTATCATATTTACTAACAAGTCTAGTCTCGAGATCCATTTGATTGCCCGATTACCATGCAAAGGCACTAACAAGCGTCTCGCTCTCCACTTTGCCGAGGTGAGGGGATTTTTATTTTGCGCAATTCACGTCAACAGAATCCCGCGGCGCATCGCACAAAATTACAAATTTTGTAATTGCCAAACAAAGCGAGCTACTTCGAAGAGTTGAAATTTCATTTGCAGACGAAGGAGGTGTTGGAGCAGGCGGGCGGGCAGCCCCATTGGATTCACACAATACGTACAGCAAAGGCGGGCCAAGCAAGAGAGAGAAAGAGAGAAAAAACCAAAATAAATAAAAACGAGCCAAATTATAGTAGATACGTGTACGAGTACGGAGCTACGTGCACATTGTGCAAATAGCTGACAAAATGCAGGCGAAACGTCTCCAGACCTAAGACTGAGAGCGAAGAGCTTAGAGCTAGCGATGGCCTGGGCTGGGCTGGTGTCTGGTGTGGCACGACGAAGCAGGCACGAAAATGGCTTAGCTCTGAACTATAAGGTAAATATAATTTATTTTCTAATTTACTTAACCCGTGCTAGCCTTGAGCTTGAGTTCAGTAGTGGAGCAAGAGTGTGAAGTAGTCTATAAATTAGTTCGGGAAGCGTACGTCAGGCATGAAGAGTTCTTTAGTGATGGAGATAATGAGATTAGCATGGCTTAAGCTGAAAATTAACAGCATAAATTATTGAGAATTAGAAGAGCATGAGACATGAAGGAATCGAAGTGTTTATCTAGAAGTGATGTGAGAGAACTAGGAATATTTTATAAAATATATTGAAAGTATTTGCTTGAGTTTTTGAAAGAGATTAAGCGACTTCTAATGCCTTGAGAGACTTCGGATCTTTATGTATATATATTATATAGAATTCTGACATATTAACTTTGCTGGCATTGAAAAAATCTGTATATATAATATTTACTAATCAGGCTCGACTAGCTGCCTTTTCTACTACTGGATTCAATTTTAACTTCACTTTAAAAAAATATATTAATATATATAAATAAAATATTTTATGAATATGTGAGATGATATCTCAGTATACATTATGTAAAATTCATTAAAAATATATATAATATAAATAGCTTAAATTTACTTTGTGAATGGCACAGCTGGAAGTAGGCTAAGAGGAAGTTATATAGTTCTACACTCACTTCCTTCACAGAGAGGTATAAAAATACACAATTCTCAATAAACACTCGAAATATGTCTACAAGCTAATACTACTCAAAGACCTCCTACGTAGCTACAATTTTCAATTAAAACGCCGCACGACCATCTCTAATTGAAACAAAATACATCCAAATCCAGCTCCAACGCCGCCATCGGAGGGCAATTACAGAGTAGCGTAGACGAGCATTACGAAAAGAGCACAAATACCATGCGATCACTTGCTGTGGCAACAGGCAAGACCTAAAAGCCATGTGATCTGGCCAAAACCTAGAGCCAAAGTTGGCTCACACAAATAACCCACAAGAGAAGATGAAAAATTGAGGCTCAGCTGGCGGGCGCCTGGGGGCCGATGTCGATGCTCGATGTGAGTGTCGATCGTGTGTTGGCCAAATGCGGAAGTTGCTCTGGCAAAATGGTATCTTTGTTTTACAACTGTATTAGGCAGTGAGGTGGGTCAATTGGAGCCAGTTATGGGAACCCCAGCACAGGTCCCCCCCAGCAGCTATAGTTGCGGGCGTCGTGCAATTACGCGCACCACCCGCTGGCATTGTGTGGTGCTTGTATTTATTTTTATTAAATGAAATCAAAAGCAATCATAAATAAACTTAAACTCGTTTGACCACAAAATACACAAGCGACAACAACAACAACAACAACAGCGGCATGCACAGATACTTAAACTTAAATTACAGATTGGTATGTAAAAAACGTGCATGCGAATTGCGGGCAAGCTGAATGTAAGCAACTCTGATTCGCTCACCAAGTGGGATATGACCAAAACGAAGGCACTTCATTACCTTCGTGGGCAGTGGAGTGTGGTCTGAAGTGTGTCAATAAGACTGTGTGTGTGTGTGTGTGTGTGTGCGTGGATGATTGGCTTTGTAAGTGTATCAGTCTCGGACTGGGTCTCCGTTTCTGGCTTTAACATTGGCTTTGACAATGCGAGTCCGGGCGCAACGTTAATGTAATTGTTGCTATGACACTGACACCACCTCCTCCAGCCGCCCTCTGACTGGCTCCCAACTCCCTCATCAATGTGGACATTACTCATTCGGTTGAGCTGCGCGCCAATTCAAATGCGCGCAAAAGGCAAAGGCAAAGGCGAACAAAGATTTTATTTTTATCTCGAAGCTAGCATGAAATGCGCTACAGGCGAAAGGGCATATGGGTTTCGAGAGAAGTAAGGAAGGTATTAAAGTGATAGAATATTATAGTTAAATTCTGAAATAAATTGTAATATTATATTCAAATTAACTAGGATATTCTCAAAAGTTTGGGTTATGAATTTTTTGCTTTATATTAATTTATTTATTTTTTATATTTATTATTACAAATCACAAATATATTCTACTCTCTGCATAACTAAACACAAAATTCTTTAAATTTACTTTTGTTAATTAGTTCCATTATACGATTTAAATTTACATTTCAATATTTGACAAATTTAATTCAATGGCCTAACAAATTCAAGGGCTTGAGCTTACGTTTACATGCTTTACAGATTTTCTGTCAAATTTGATTTCAGTGCAACTAATTTTAATTGAAGATAAATATGACTTGGTGCCACTTAAGCTGCAATTGTTTTTTGTTTGTCTGCTTGGCCAAGCATAAAAAACTAAATAGTTCAATATTAGATTTAAGTCTTGATTTTTAAATATTATTTATTATTATTTTTATATATTTTTTTTTCTATTTTCTATTTTAATTATTTTGCTTTTGCTCGACTATTTAAATATTTATTATATTTTAAACATATATAAATATTTAATATAATAAAAAATAATAAAACCATATATATTATATAATTTCGAAAAAATTTAATAATAATAAAAAATATATATAATATAATTAACAGAAATTTAATACTAATAAAAAAAAAAATATATATATATATATAATTTTTAAAAATTTAATAATTAATTTTTATACATTCTGCACATATTTGCAATTTTTTTATTTCTGCTTTTCCTCTGCACTTTGAAATTTTTCTGCCTCATCAAACGCACAACACCTCAAATTGCCAGCTGTCTTCGTTTTGCTCGCCTCTAGCTATTATCTTTATATCCTTCCTGTTTCCTCTACACATAATGGTTTTCTTTTTAAGCTGGCTTTAAGAGCTCTCGCAATTGATGAATATTGGCCGCAATGCTTCGATTTCTGTCTGCGCAGCGTCTTTCCTGGGTCGCCTGCGCTCTGAACTTTGCAGAGATTATCTCAAGTCGTCGTGGCTCGTGCTGCGCACTTTTCAGCTTAAGTTACGGTTGCAGTTGCTGTTTCAATTTCTGTTCACTGTTTCTTATTTCTTATTTTTTTGTTCATGTATTTTTTTTATGATTTTTCTTTTTGCGTCGATTTTTATGATCCAGTATTTACAAGCGTGTTTAATCGTAATCGCGCCGCAGCAGCAGCCACAGCAGCTCGCACAATATGAACAACGTTGTTGTTGTTGTTGTTACACACAATCTGTTGTTGTTGTAGCTGCTGCCTTTTTGCATATTTCTCTCTCGGCTCAATCAATTCGCAGTTGATTTTTTACTTCAGTTTCCCACTCATTTGCATTTACCATAAATTCAATTAAAGTGCTCCGTCGCTGTCTGCTTTTTTTTGTTGTTTCTTATTTATTTCCAGCTTCCAGCTTCCACTGCCCATTTTACAACACTTTTACGGCGCTTTTACAGCACTGTTTTCTTTTTTGCATCTGCGCGACTTTTGTTTTCTTGATTTCCTAGCCCAGGCAAGGGGCGAGCTCGTGTTATTTACACGCTTTTAATTCCATTTCAATTGCACAATTAATCATGCGCTTGGCACAACTTGGCACACACACATGGATATTCACTTTTTTTTGGATTTTCCTTGTGCGTGTTTCGCGCTGCTCTTTGCTTGAAGTTCAACGGAGCGTATGAGCGATTTTTACTTGTCTCTGCTGGCTGTTGTTGAACTCTTTTGTGTTAATTAAACGCTTTAATATCGCTGCGCTTTGTTGACGCTGTCATAACAGTACACAAACACACATACACTCTCACACACTCACACACATACACACCCACCTGGGCTAAACAATTGCATTTTTTAGTGGCGTTCCGTGCAAAATGATTGATTTGATTTCTCAGTCAGAGTCAAGAAACGCGCTGCGAAGCAACAAACTCAGCCAACGCACAATGGCAAAGCACATTATTTATGACGCTCAATGAGCTCCAAGTGCATGAATTCACTTTTATTATTTTATTATAGTTTTTTTTTTTTGTTTTTAAATACAGCTCAAGTATTTTTCTTTCCAATATCTGTGCTCAGGCGCTGTGTGGAGTCGTTGGAGTCGGGGGCTTTTAAGGTGCGTCGCATTCGTGTTTTGAATAGCGGAAATTCCACATGAGCACACACCAAAAAGACAACCGCCTGTCACAGTTGCAGTTGCTCCAGCACCAGCAACAACTGCAGCCAGTTGTGAGCGAAAAGTATCTCACAGATACGCGCTGTAGCTATGCAATAACATTGACATTTAGAATGCAGCTCGCGCCGCACTGAACCATTCATAATTGCAAATCTCTGCCATAAAAAGCTATGAAAATCAATAGCAATAGCAACAGCAACAGCAACAGCAATGGCAAAAACGCACCGGACACACACAAATCCACAAATCCACTAACCTTGTGGCCCCGACCATAAAAAATTGCGTATCGATTCCGTCGTTTTTGACGTCTTTTTAGTCGATTTGGCGATTTTGGTCGTGCTCTGAGCCTGAAATCGAGCCAGAGTCGTGCACTGGACGGGGCCAATTACAGTGCACTTGCCACTTGCCCATGGATCGGGCCAAGATGCCGACCACGACCGCAAATTGAAACTGTAGCTGGGTGGGAGGCACTGCACTGCACACGCTGGCCGAGACGGGTGTGCCACACGAGGGAGCTAGCGGGGCATACAGCTTGTGGTCTGGCGGAGTCAAGCGACTCATAAGGATGAATAAATCTTGCATCGAAGTGCAATTGAAAAGAAAATATATATTAAAAGGACCTAAGCGATTGAGCTCTGTGATAATGGATGTCCCCAAGCTATCAAAGGGATTTCCTGTTGAATAGATCTGTCTAACTATAGATAGATATATATATAGATATAGATATAGATATAGATATAGATATAGATATAGATATAGATATAGATATAGATATAGATATAGATATAGATATAGATATAGATATAGATATAGATATAGATATAGATATAGATATAGATATAGATATAGATATAGATATAGATATAGATATAGATATAGATATAGATATAGATATAGATATAGATATAGATATAGATATAGATATAGATATAGATATAGATATAGATATAGATATAGATATAGATATAGATATAGATATAGATATAGATATAGATATAGATATAGATATAGATATAGATATAGATATAGATATAGATATAGATATAGATATAGATATAGATATAGATATAGATATAGATATAGATATAGATATAGATATAGATATAGATATAGATATAGATATAGATATAGATATAGATATAGATATAGATATAGATATAGATATAGATATAGATGCAATTCCCCCAATGCCATTTGACATTTATTAAATTTAATGGGCTGCGTAACCGAAGATCTCTATCAGACAACTTCCTAATAAGCTGTCAAACATCCTCCAAGTATTTCCACACGTTTTTCGCAATGCTCCCCTTCCACCACACCCGATTGACAACATTTTTTTCGCAACGAAATACTTTTGCGATGAGAAGACAAAAACAAATAACGCAACATAAAACGTTCTTTAGACAGGCACGCTTCGAGCATCGTAGACCAGACATAAACAATGCCGTAATGACCCACTCAGCGGGCAGGCAACCACACTGCAACCACACAACCACCAACACATGATAGAAAGATGGCATCATAACTTAAACATAAACGTCACCATTAAAAAATTGGCAACAATGCCCAAAAGTGGCATCAAGTGGCCCGTTGCAAGGCGCAGGCGATGGCGCAGGTAAACACAGGTAACTGAAGTAGCTAACACACTGCACCAGTGACTGCGACGCCAAACGAACCCATATTCAATAGAAGCACAATCGAGCACGACGCTTTAAGAGAGACACACACAGCCACCAAATGCGAACCAGTTAAGAGCCGACTCGAAGAGACTGAGAGACCAGCCACAGCTTCAGCAGCGGCTAAGCCGGGCTCCAGTCGGACGAGCGGAGCGAAAACGAAATCAAACTGAAACCGAAAGTCAAACGCAGCTGAGCTCGAGCGGGCGCCAAAGGCGAGCGTCTCTTAACGTCGAAGAAGAAGACAGAATCACAAATATCAAAGAGATATCACTGCTGCGGTCGGCGTCGGCGTCGCAGCTCGCGTCAGCTGCGCATGCTCAGTTTTTGGCGTCTTCAAGCGTTTGGCCCAACTGGCAAAGGTTTCAGTCGTAATTTTGGCAGCCGAACGTGCGGAGCTTTTCGTCCAAGAGACGCGCGTGCCGATCCACCACAACAACAACAACGAGTCTAATTACAAGTGCGTAGTGTGAGTTATTAAAATGATGCAGAAGCATAGTCTAGCTTAAAGTCGTACACAATTATTTTGAAGTGCAAAAAAATAGATACAAATGTATCTTCAAGTGCGTTGCATGTGTCTCTCGGCGTTGGCATCTGTTTAGCAAGGCAAACAGACCTGGCGGACTCAACTCAGTTTTTAGTTTTTATGCAAATTTTGTACTTTTGCAATTATCGCACAACAAATTGCGGCTGCAATCGACGAAAATAACGAAAAACAAGCCAAGAAACTAAATAATTATAATAACCACTTGTAAATATTTGAAGTTTGCGCATTTAATTAAACGAAAACTTGCAATCAACTTTGATTAACATATAACATGGCAACAAACACGACTAAAACCAACAGCAACAGCAACAACAACAACACTCCATTCAGCGGCGAAAACCGCAGATGAACCAAGACCCCAAATAGTAGAAAAACTAAAGTAAAACCGTGGAAAAGCGTCAAGTGTGAGGTTCTCGTGTGATCTGCGATCATTATTGCTTATGAGCACTCGATGCATGCCGCGAACAGGTCTCTGCAAATCTGGTAGCTGCATTAATTACAAATCTATTTAAATGAGTCTGACAGCCCAGGCGCAGGTGAGCACCAGGTGAGCACCAGGTGCTAAAGATGATCATTTTAAGTGATGTCGCAACTTTTTATCGCAATGGATTAAATATTTAAATGATAATCAGATATGATGGCTGAGTAAAAAACATAGACAAGTTGTTTATAATGAGAGCTGGCTTCAGCTGATCAATCGAGTGGGCTGCAAAACTGACTTTGAATAATTAATAACCCGAAATTAAATAGGAGTCTAAAGAGATTCCAATCATAAACATATCATGCAACATTTTATTATATCAAATTTATCTACATCAAAGCTGACCTTTTTAAAGTGTGCAAATTCACAAATTAATATTGCAAAAATTGCAATTTTTTCTGCTCATTCAGCTGGAGCAACGAATTATATAATTATTTCATATAAAGAAACAAATTTTGCTAATCATCATTGACCAGTTCTGTTCTAGTTAATGATATAAGAAGTAGAAATAGATATATAATTGTTGCGTTAATATTGATTAATTGCAGTATGTTTTCATTTGAAAAGAATTTATTAATTGAGTGTTCAGCGGGAAAAAATTATTATAATAAGAAATTATTAAAACACTCGAAGACTGAATAGTTTGAGCAGTATATTGTTTGAGTAGGGAAATTTATTTAGGAAAGGAAATATATAAAATATATATATACATACATTTTTTTATACATAATTAAATCTATTTATTTATTTAAATTTAATATTTAAAAAAAAAAAACATTTTTATTTATAAATATATATATATATTAAATATTTAATATAATATTTAAATTTGATTCAAAATATCTATTTACTTAAGAAAACATTTATATAAATAAATATTTAATATAATATTTCAATTTGGTAAAAAGGAAAAAAATGGTTTTTTATATTAATTAAAAAAAATATATATTTATGTTCATAATTAAATATATTAAATATATAATATATATTTTTATTTAAATAAACAAAATTTGAAAATATTACTTTGTATTTAAAACAATTTGTTTGGTCACAAATAAATTTAAAAAAATTTTATTTGTGAACTTACATAAACCAAATTTAAATATCAATTTTATTATATATTATATTTATATATTTTATTGTATATATATATATATTTTTTTTTTCTCATATATATACTGAAACAAAATTCACAATATTCTGCTTTAGGGCTTATGCCAACAAGTGCCATATGCAATGATCTATAAAATAACCTGAATTCAAATCTCAACCAAGAATTTAGCCTTGACTTTAAATTAACTGATTAGCCAAATGTGGTCAGCATATATGTTACACATTTATAACGAAATCTGTTCTACATATGTCTTAGATTCTCCATTACCTCATTTAGTTTCTATTTACTAAACAATTTCCCATGTTAGCCAACATATTTGCGCAATAAATACAAGTTAATCGCGTTCAAACAAATGCATTAGTAATTTTCTTAATTGGCTGTACCTTAGAACAGGCTTTAAAATAAATTTACGCCTCACACTCACGTGAGTTAATTAGAATTCACTGAATTGTCATGGGCACCTGGGCAGGTGCTTTCTATAAATACCATAAAAAAGTTTTATGTAAATTGAATTTGGCTTCTGAGTTGAGTCAATGAACCGCAAAAGCTGATAAATTAGAATTTTCGGCTTAGAGTTGAATGCGTTTGTTGCAGACTTTAATATTTAATTTAAGTACCATTTGACAGTTAACTCTGCTTCTGTACAGAGTTGATGTTTGATAGATTGCGGCCTGGGTAATGCTCATTTGATTGCTACCAATGCAGTTCACCTCGTCGTCAGTCACTTTTCATATAGTTCACGACAATGATCGATCACGCTTGGCTATTATAAGGTAGCGAGTGTTGTAGGTCGCTTTTCTCACCCCCAAGTGCAACATCCTTGGCATACTCTATCAATTATCGATTATTCACTGCCATGACGCATCGCAAATGCAGCTACACACACAGAGAGACACAGCTACTGTGAAGAGACATAGACAACTAGCAAATTACTTTACAAAATTGTAACATGCACAAATATGAGCATATATAGAGTCGTTCGGCTGCCATAATCCACAGAGCAATGCAACCACACAGACACCACAACCACATCCACCCGCAGCTGGCCTCAGTCAGCCCGCTCCCTCGGCCACTCTCACTGCAGGTCTACCCCGTTGATGGCTCGCAGATGTGTTGGCCAACTGTGGCTAGCTGCTGGTTCACCTCGCACATCTTGGCCAGCAAGCGAGCGAGAGATACTTAGACGACGTCGTTGTGTGCCGGCCACAATGCCAGGCAAAACCAAATAAAATCAAAAAGCATACAAAATGCATTTTACAAAATAAAGAGAAATAACTTTGAACTGCAGTTGCACAGTCTCGACCACAGCATCTGTTTTGGCTAGAGCTGTGCTTCTGGCGCAGATTAAAGCCACAAAATGACTTAACTTATAAGCAGCTCAATGCCTGCCTGGCATTTGCAGTTGCAGTTGCCGTCGCAGTCGCAGTCGCTGTTGTTGTTATTGTTGCTATTGCTGATGCCGCAACAAGTTCGTGTAATCAATGCAATTTAGTCGCTAGCCATGTCAGGAATGTGGTGCATAGGTCGACTGCCAGTTAGCCACCATACGAAAACACGTCTCGTCCGAGTCCGCTGTCTGTGACGTGTGAATAGCGAGACTGCCAGAATAGAGTTTTGCAATAGATCGAGCATAGATTGAAGATAGCACTGCCACTTTGTGGCGCATTCAGGCGTAAATTCATTGCTCAAAGGTGTTCTAATGGCTGCCCAAATGAGCCCCCGATGGCCCATTGTACAATCCGTGCACACACACAGCTAGCCCACAAATCAACATCACCTGCCCAGATATTACAATACCGATATTGCCAGCCATTAAGCGCAGCAGCTACAGTTACTAACTAGCGGTGAGAGGCGCTAAACAAGTTACGTTTGCCAATAGCCAAGAATTTATAGACAGCCTAGAGAAACTCGTTTCAGGTGTTAGATCAATATAATCGAATCGAGGGGCAGACAAATTATATGTTATATTGTTTCGTTAATTTCGGCTTTACACTGTTGCCATTCCAACATCTTCTTAAGCTCAGCTGGCTTCTATACAAAGTATAGAACTTTAAGTATATAAATATAAAATATATAATATATAATATATAATATATAATATATAATATATAATATATAATATATAATATATAATATATAATATATAATATATAATATATAATATATAATATATAATATATAATATATAATATATAATATATATAAATTCTGCCAAAATTTCATACTCCAGCCAAGCACTCAACCTCTTTAAAATATCTCAAACAAAACATATTTTAAAGTTAAGAAATTAAGAAATTAAATATAATAAAATAGCCATCATTAGCCATTACACGATCCACTTAAGCAGCCGCATTTAGTTTTGTAATTTTTGTAATTTTTAAACGTCAGAGCACATTTCCCAGATGACTTAACTGCTCGCAGAGTTTTTCCCTGATCACGCGCATCATGCATTAGTTAAGAGCTGCGCTGTGTGGCAATTGCGGAACCCATTTGGCCGACTATTAACAGCTCTATAGTTCGAACCGACGTTTAGGTACAGTAAAATACAGTGAAGCCCCCACGTAATTGCACTCGATGGGCTACACGCCCATTTGTGCCTCAAGGCGAGACCCTAAGGCAAGGTTCTTCGGAGCGACGTCAATTGCTGCTTTGACCTTTTGCATTTGGCTAACAACAGCTGTTTTCCCGCCACACAACTGACCTTAGCAAATCTTCAAGCTAAAATTATAAAGCTGCAAGCGATGCTATTAATAACTGCCCAACGAATTTTGCACAGTGCAGCACGAAAGGGAAGAGGCGGGCGAGGGCGAGAGAGGGCGAGAGCCCCAAAGACTGGCTGAGTGGAACAGAGCCGAGATTCGAGAGCTGCGCTGCAGCTCATTAAGCGACCAACGAACGGGCAACAGCTGTTGATGTAGCTGTTCGCTGCTCGCTGTTCGATGTTCGTTGTACGCTGTTCGGTGTTGTTCGTTGTTGTTGCCGCCCCAACTCAAGTTGCAGCTAGTTGGGAGCACTTGAGCCGCACTTTGCAACGCCAGGGCAGACAGGCAACCAGCCAAGACGCGACTCTAAATGAAAACAAAAGTGAAAAGGTCAGCACCCAGGCAGGGAGTCGCAGCTCAAGAAGTGCCAGACACAAAACGAAGCTCCACAGCTGAAGCGCCAACACTCAGCCAAGTGTAGCCGCTAAGCTCAAGCGATTTGCCAGCCAAATACACTTACCGAAAGTAGCTTAACTTAAAGTGGAAACTGTGAAATGGCAAATTTATAAATTATAAATAAATATTATAAATTATTTAATTAATTATTATTATTATTTAATTTATTAAATTATAATTATAAATAAATATAAATTATTTAATTAATTTTTATTATTATTATTTAATTTATTAAATTATAAATAAATAATATAAATTACTTAATTGTTGGCAGATCTAAGAAGGAGCATATTCACATATCTGATAAATATATTTTCTTCAGATAAAATATATATATATATATATATATATATATTATATGAATATATTTTGCTTTGCTTTCTGGAGTAACTATCGATTACTTGACTTAAACATTTTCATAGTTTTTAAAGAGCAGCAATCAATTTGTTTATAATGAAAAACTTAAAAAAATATATATATTTTTACTTTTATGTAAATTTTGTTTAGTTTTTTTTTCATTACAAGCAAGTTCGTCGTTCTCAGAAAACTATTATTATACAATAACAACAAAACAGCTGAGCCAAGGTAGTCGAAAAGCTGCTGCTGTTGCCTTTCTCTATAAATTTGGCTAGTACCACTCTTAACTCTGTAATAAATAGTCTAACAGTTGTTGGCTCAAGCCATGCTCTATATAGAATATAGTATAGAACATTCCTTGTAGTTGCTTCAACACTTCAGAGCCTAAGCATAACCATAGTTATAGGTAATATTATTTCATATATAGTACTTTAGATATAGCTTTAAAAAAGCAACTAAAGAAAATTAAAAATCGTATTTAAATTCTTAAAAACAATTAAATTTACTTTGCATAAATTTCCGCTCAAGCAACTTTTATGGTCATTCAAAAACTGAAGCCAAAACTAAAGCCAGCAATTCCCAAATAAAATTTTGCTTTATTTTCTTTAATGTTTTTCTTTATGCCAAATTATATACCCCATTTTCTAATGTTAGTGTATAGGTTTTTTTATGGGCCTGCTGTTTTGTTTGCGGGCCGTTATTGCCCGTTGCTGTTAGCCGTTTTCCGGCCAGCAAGTTGCGCATGCGCCAGCCCAAAGGCAGCCAAAACATTTGCAGCCAGTTGCTGGCTCGGGCTCAGGCTGAGGCTCTCGACGTGGCTTGCCCAATGTGCGAGTACTTGTTAAAGCCATTCGCATTTTAATCTTTCTAAACTATTGGGCAATAGTTTTGGGGCATCTGGGGGCCAGGCCAATATGCGATTATCTGCAGCAGTTGCGAATGGGAAACTGAATTCCAAAAATTGCAGCAATTTGAAGAAGCTAAACGTGGTCTTGCGGTCATTAATAGTTGTTGGAAGGGGCTTTGTTGCTTTTAATAGACTGGGAAATTAGGCAGATGAGAAACGCGCGTAATTGAAGAAGCAGCCTCGAGCGGCTCGGCGGCGACTCGAGTGACAACTTTCAAATGGAAATGAATTATTGGCAGCACTTTCATTTTATGGTACATTTGTAATTCGATTTCCTTTCCCAACAACCATTCACAGAAGCCGCATCAACTGAGCCCTGCTGCAATTGGATTTGTATCGGCTGCTGATTCCTTGTGATCGCACTGGCATTAGCAAATGGCACAAGAGCTGAGCCGACGTCTGCTTTGAGAGACAATAGCAATTACCCCAGCCACAGAGTCAGCGAGTGCTTATGTAATTTTCGGCTGTCAGCAATTGACATTTGGAGCTGAACAAAGGTGAATCGCGGCATGGACGGACACAGGCCGCTCGAAGATGCCGCGGGCAGAGCCAGCGAGGCAGGCAGTGTCAGTGGGACGGCGGGTCTGCGTCGCCAGCCGACCAAATATCCACACGGACTGAACATCACGGTGCAGACAGTCGATGACGAGAAGGCTGACGACTATTCGCGCGCCTCCACACTAAGAAGCAGCAGCAGCAGCGGCGGCGGCAACAGCGACATCGAATCCTGCTGGACCGACACTCAGAAGTATCGCATCGGCATGATTGGCAGTCCCGAGACTCTGGCCGAGCTGCAGGTGCGTCGCTACAAGTATCCCCTGACGGCCAACTATTATCTGAACCGAGCTGGGCACGGCGGCGGCCAGCCGCAGGAGAAGC
Organism: Drosophila peninsularis; assembly: GCA_035047485.1. Taxonomy (NCBI): domain Eukaryota; kingdom Metazoa; phylum Arthropoda; class Insecta; order Diptera; family Drosophilidae; genus Drosophila; species Drosophila peninsularis. The sequence goes on from JAWNPN010000014.1 coordinate 4,676,026, forward strand.
CCACGCCCCTGATGCTGCTGGGCTATGCGCGGCGCGCCTGCCGCTGGAAATACCTGCGCTGGCCCATCATCTTTGTGGCCAGCGTGCTGCTCTTCTTCGGCCTGATCACCTACTGCCTCTGGCTGCACGACGTCAGCGTGGCTCGAGCACGCTTCCTACAGCGCCGCTACGAGGTGACCACGTCCAGCTCCACCACCGAATGGGATGGCCTGATCGACGATGAAACCATGGAGGCGCTAACAACTACAACGGAGAATGCAAACACTATGCAAGAGTCGACGCGGCTGAGAGCTGTGGAGCAGACGACGGCGATGTCCGTGACGGAGGCAGACATTCCGGCGGGCGATGATGACTACGACGATGTGCTGCTACCTGCGGACAGTATTCGCTTCACCTCCGGCCACCAGAACAGCTTCGGAGTGCCCATCGAACAGGACAAGCGCATGCTGCAACTGCTGAAAGATGTAAGTAGGATTGTCTGACAATATAGAGTTAATTTCTATATATAGAAAATTTTATGCAGAAATTTAAAGACTTTTTTTATGGATCGTAAACATAGCTTTATAGCAAAACATAGCTTAGAACACAAATAGAATTAAATTACTTAACAAGAGACTTGGCCAGAATACATCTTTATCAAATGTTGCCTTTCTATGCGCTTCTCATTACAATATCATTATAAAATGCTGCCTTTCTATGCGCTTCTCAGTGCAATATCATGAAAGGCTGCCGTTCTATGCGCTTCTCAGTACAATATCATAAAAGGCTGCCGTTCTATGCGCTTCTCATTACAATATCATTATAGCCTGCTGCCTTTCTGTGCGCTTCTCATTACAATATCATAACATGCTGTCGTTCTATGCGCTTCTCATTACAATACTAGTAATAAATAAAAGAAATTTCCTGCCTTTTCTCTACCCTCTCGCATCCCCTCTTGCAGCTACTGCCGAAACCCCAGTCCACACCCCCCGCCAATGTGCATCTGTTGACACGCGTGTCGCCCACGCTGCCGCCGCCCTCGGGTGTCAGCGGCCGACCGACTGAGGCGATGACCACGACGCCCTCGAGCAGCATTGGCAGCGGCTGCATCTCGACGGCGTTGCCCATGTGTCGCGGCATTCTGGACTACGATCTGACCTACAACAATGGGAACGGAGCACCCCGCGATGCGGCCTCCATGGAGGCCTACGAGCAACTCATCAGCGCCAACTGTTCGGCACGCGCCGTGGAGTTTGTGTGCGCTGCCCTGGAGCCCGAGTGCCGACCCTTGCACATTGGCCAGCTGCCGCCATGCCGGCGCATCTGCAAAGGTAATAGAAGGAGCCTTGAGCTGGGTTCATTAATCAGCCGCTCGCTTTTGCTTTAGCCATTCTGGAGGCCTGTTCGATTGTCATCGCCAACTCTGACCAGCTGAGCGAGCTGTTCGACTGCAGCCAGTACCCGGATGCCCATGAGACGCACAAGTGCGAGGATCCAACGCGCAGGCGCGACTTCTGCTACGGCAACGAGTTCCAGTGCCACGATGGCAGCTGCATTCCGCAGCAGTGGCAGTGCGACAACATCAAGGACTGCGCCGGCGGCGAGGACGAGGACGAGCAGTGCCTGGTGTGCGAGCACGAGGAGTTCCGCTGTCGCTCCAATGAGAAGTGCATACCGGAAAGTCTGCGCTGTGATCTCAACTACGACTGCTTCGATGCCAGCGACGAGGAGGATTGCGACGACTACGGCTCGGGCGATGCGGCGCCCTTCGATGAGGCTGAGCTGAACGCCTTTCCGCGTATTTTCTCCTACGCCAGTTTCCTCTCGCCCAACGAGACCAATGAAAAGCTCTACACTTACATCACCGCCACGACGGACGAGGAGGCGGGCACGGAGACCAAGTTCCAGGTGCATCAGGTCGCAGCGCCTGCCCAGGCAGCGAATGCCAGCGCCGAGGAGCCAGCGGGCGGACCGAAGGGTTTTGGTAAGCCTTGAAATTGAGATCTCCCTCACCCACATACCCAGCTCACCTCACACCCGCTCTAGTCAACTTTCGGGACAGCAAGGAGATCATGATGACCAGCGACTCGGAGAACAAGTTCAAGTACTCCGCGCAGCGCACCAATCGCACCAGCAACAAATTCAGCGTCTCCACAGCCACAGCGCCGACGCGCAGTGCCAGCGCCATTCCCCCGTCGACGCTGGCGCAGCAGCGCGAGCGCGAGCGCATCACGATCAGCAGCAGCAGCAGCAGCACGAGCAGCAGCACCTCAACAACTATGGCCACGCCCACCCGAACGCCTGGTCGCTGCCTGGCACACGAGCTGCGCTGTGTCAGTGGCAAGTGCATAACTGTAAATCAGCTGTGCGATAAGGTAGGTCAGCCACGAGGAGCCTCTAGAGTCGACCCCTAAAAGACGCCTCCTTCCACAGCAAATAGACTGTCCCGACGCGGCCGACGAGATCATGTGTGTCTATCGTGAGAGACCCAGTGTGCGTGGAGTTACCACAACAACAGCCACGAAGACAACAACCACAACACCCACAACAACCACAACAACAGCAGCAGCAACAACAACACCCGCAATGACCACAACGAGACGCTCGGTGCGCCCCAGTCCCAATCGAAGTCGAAAGCCCAAGTCCTAAACACTTAGGCGCTAGCTGATGTACATTAAATCAAATTTGATACTTATATTATTATTATTTATACATAACTGTCTTATCTTTCTTTCGCTATATGTATGATATATGCCTTTGTATATGTATATGATAATTGGCTAGATCTTAAGTTGTTAGTAGATTGTTTGACTATTTTTATGTACCAAACGGCCAAGACGAATTTGGTACGTCTGTGTGTCTTTTAGCAGTAATAAAGTTAAGCTTGTAGATAATCAAATGAACGCAGTGCGGCAAGCCTAATGCATTGTCTAATGCATTATGATTTAGCTATGCAAACGACAACCTTGCCAGGAGCCACAAAAGACCTCCATTGTCTGCGGCTGAATGAGCCCTCGAGGCTCTTTCTCTCCTTTTCAATTTTCGTTTATTGAAATCGATACAAAGAGTGAAAAAAAAAAAACAATTAAACTCGGGACAGTATTACAATTTCACGGCGACCTTCAAGGTGAGTCAGCCCACGCACAGAAAGTCATTCGAAACATTCAATTAACGTGCCCATTGTCAGCGATATAGGCATGGAGGGGGGCTGAGGTTAGACGCTTGTCCATTCATTATCTATGATTGCTGCGAGTGCATTAAAGTCAGAGTCACATGACACTCACCCACACACACACACACACACACACACACAATGCGAGTGGATACGTAACATAATATAGGCACTCCAGGCTGCAGCAAACAACAACTGCAACACGGAAGACAACGTGACAACGGCCGACAGCAGTCGCTTTTGAGCCAAAAAGCACTTGTCAAAGCAGCCAAATCCGAGCAGCTTCAATTCCAGTTCAGTCAAAAAGCCCCAATCTAAGGCAATTTTGGAGATGGAACTCGGGCAGTGAGCTGACTGATAGAACGATATATATTGCAGAGGATTATTTATTTGGCTTGACTATCATATTTATACTTTTATTTACATATATTTATATCTTTCATTGCTTATATCTACATTTTTAAAATATTTTTTTTTAAATTTATTATTTTATGTACGTTTTCGGGCGAGGGGTTTGTAAGGATCAACATAGAACAGCTGTTGTGGAAGATATGGGTTTTAAGGTCTGATGTGGCCTGACATGGTATATTTATATATTATATATATGTATGAGATATTTTCTATCTAAATTTCTACTTTATATATTTTCAGACAAATACTATGAATCTCTTCAGCTTAGTTGATCTATACTCATAGTTAGCATATTTCATTTATATATATATTTAAAGGTATTCATAGGTAGCATATTTTATTTATATATATATTTAAAGCGTGAATCAATAATTTGAATAGCTTAAGGCGATCAGTGTCATTTCTTATAAATATCTGAAACCGGAATATTCATTACAAACAACTGTTTCAGGTATCATCTATTAACCTCGAGAATTACTTAAAATGCTTAGTCTTTATAGGTTTATTGGGCCCGTAAAAATTTTAATAGTTTTTTCTGATATTTTGTGGCTTATCTGTTGCGTTGGAGTATGTTGTGGCTGAGACGTCAAGCTCAAACATGCTCGTGTCGCCATCAAGTTCAGTCGACTGCCCAATACTGAACTTCAACTTCTTCAATGCACTCTTTCGACTTCAGTCCGACACGCGCCCATCTCCAACACGTAAACATTGATAGGTCTTGCTGGAGTTGGTCGTGCCTTAATGTTGATGCGGCTGAGCACTCAGTTAATGTGATATGCGGCCCAGAGCAGAACACAAGTCCGCAATCGCAGCCGATGCTGTTTGCTGAGCAGGCACAGGGCCAGGGCCAGCCCCTGGTAACCCGAGCCGGAATCGGAGCTCGCAAGCGGCTGCTACCACAGAAGTTAAATGCATTTTGATTTCACCCCCGAACAAAGAGAATAGAGCAAAAAAACGAGATGAAACGACCTTTTTTGTGTGTTTGCGGGGCTGTTGGGCTGCTGCCCTCTGATTGATTGCCATCAAAAAACGAGAAAAAAATCCGCTTTTGGCATAACGGCAAATGCGATTTGATTGCCATTGAGGCCCTGCACATTGACAATAACTATTAATATATGTTTTCGACAATCCCTAATCCCCTGCGAAACAACTTTCATGCGCAATTGCATCATCGGTTTCAGCCCCAGCAACTACAGAAAATTGCAGCGCGAAATGGGATAAAAAATGAAAGTTTTTCCTGCGTAATTTTGGGTTATCGTCCGGCATTTGATACGTCCGATTCGTCGTCCATTTCTGACAGCTGTCGCCCGTCTGAATTTTCACCTTAATTAAGTGATATTAATCGTTTTGCCTAAACTGAGAGAGAGAAAGAGGAAAAAAGAAGCAGAATTTGAACCCTAACAACAATTTTTCACACTCTCAAAAGGGGGCGCTAACATTATAGCGGGTGGGCGTTGGGCGTTGACCTTAATCCGTTGGCTGACAGGCAGCCAGCCAGCAGCCAGCAGCCGGCCGAAAAGGAAAAGCAACAGTCATTTTGTGGGCATTAAAAGCTTTTCACAATTTCACTTGCCTTGGCATAGGCCCCGTTTGAGTGGTTGGGCCACACGCATAATTTTCATTTAGTGCCCCTTTTGTGTACCCTTTTATTATGAGTTTTTTTTTTCGGCTCGGCTGCTGTGCGACCCTTGCCAATATTGTTAATGGAGCCGATTGTAATGGCCCTGTTGGGATGGGGCTCTTGGGCCAGCGTGTGGGCAGACATATGTGCGCATATGAAGGTGTTTTTATCTATGCCTGGCCAGGCCATAAATTTAATAGCCAGTGCATTGTCATATAGTGCTTTGACCCACTAACCTTTGCCCTTTCTCGAGCAACGAATTAGTAATGGAAATTTTAAATTCAACTTAAGTGGATTGAAGCAAGGCTTTGATATCTTGAATGGAATTTATGAAAAATATTATCTGGAGCTGAGTTCGTATATTGAAATTTACCTTTATGAAGGCTTTGGCATGAGTTTAGGCTGCATATGCCTCTTATGCACTTGTCCAAGATCTTTTCTTTTATTATGCATATGCCAAACGCTGACAGTCTGCTTCTGATCAGATCTTTATCTCTTTGTCTTTAGCTAAGAGATACTACTCATAGCTCATACCTTCATAGACTTCATGGGTAACTAAAACCTTATATAATATATAATCAAAGGTCTTCTGATAGACTGTAGTAGGTTTTGGTTGATGCTAGATCAATTGACTTGAAATGGTGCCAGAGATTAACTTAATCATTGCATTTAAGTCACCAGCTATAAGTTTTACGAATATATATATCTCTCACTCTTTCCCTTTCTCTCTCTCTCTCTCTCTCTCTACTACTACTAAACCCAAGCTTCCTTTTAGATCTTCCACTTCAACCCGCTGCAATATTTCTGTCACGCTTCCGTCTGTTTCACATTAAAATAAAAACTGTCAAATAATTTCAGCTCTTAACCTTGGCCACAAGCACACGACCCTTGACTGGGTTGACCGAAAAGGTCTGTCTGAGCCACTCGCTCAGACTGCAAGCTGAGTCCTAGACAACAGCTCAAGGCCTAAACAGGAAAATAATAAAGCACTAAGCTTCCTCTCTCTGCCAACTACTTCTAGTAATTTTAGTGCCCTATTTGTCTGGCTGAGCTCTTAACACTAAGTACAGCGCTCTTGAGAGCTAAGCGTCCCGTAAGACCAGCAACCCGTCCGTTGCAGCTCAGTCGAACCCTTGACTGACCTTTTGCACGTATGCGTGGCCTTTGAGACGACGTTACCCCTTGAGTCGAGGCGCGTACCGAAGGAACCTTCAGGCATGTCCCGTCGTGTGCTCTAAATACACACCCATAATTACGGGCTCATCATATCGTGCGCATAGTTACGCTTGATCGTTTTTAAATTGCGAGCAACGCACTTCCGCCCAGAAGGAGCCTGAAGCCGACCCAAAGTGGATTTAATGGGCGATGGCCCAGCGTCGGCACTTCAAGAAGTTGACATAATTATGCCAGCAGCAAGACACCATCGGGACGTTTATCGTTGATTGTGAGTGCACCCCGAGCGCTGGCTAAGGAGGCAGGGCAACCCTTAAGCCCCTATCGGATGCTATATCGTGCCACTTGGAGTGCCAGTCATAACGAACATTCCATTGCGACAGTTGTTGCAGTTAGAGTTACTTAAGGAAGGGGGCGTGGCACGCCCATCTGCTACAGAGATTTGCATAGCTGTCAAATGAAACTCCGCCCGTCGTACAGTTGGGTCAGTTGAGCAAAGCGCAATCTGGAAAATCATTAGGTGCATTTTCCAATTGATTTCACGCGCTAACCACAAGAAAAGAAAAACAAAATAAAATAATGGCAAAACGAAAACAAAGCAACTCTCAACCAAAATCAATAAGCAGCAAAAGGCAACAAAACAGTCCGAGAGAGAGAGAAGAGGCAACCGCAGCACGAGCACGAGCTGGCGACGTAATGCCAATGCATACCATTCCCGGACCCTAGCCGAGCAGACCCCATCAGGCCACACAATTGTTTCATTGTGACCAGCTTGTCACGTAGCTGCGGAGGGAAAGGCAGTTGGCTGGCTGCTTTTGTCGTGTCTCCTGTCGCATTGTTGCAAAATTGATGAGGCGCAATGGATTTGGTATGGCCGTGCCTCAGCTGAGACCCGTCGATGATGCCATCCCAGTTATCCAGTCAGCCAGTCAGCCAGCCATCCCTAGGCGATAGCCAAACGGCAGCGGCAGCGGCAGCGGCAGCTACTGAAAGAATTAAGCAAGAATTAGAGAGATTTTTGGCGAATATTGAATGCTCTAGCAAGTTGGCTATGAGAAGGGAATTTTGATGGGGAATATAAAAAAAATACTATAGAGTGAGAGAGAGAGAGAGAGATTAGATAATATTGAAAACGTTGAGAAGAAATGGATAGACAACTCTCTGGAAATGCTAAATAGCTGAAGAAGAAAGATCTATCTTCTCTATAGCAGAAGTTGAGGGGGAAATAGAGAAGAGAAGAGAGAGAGAAAACACAGGTTTGTTTATAGTCTATCTCTTTTTTTCAATCTTTCTTGTCTGCTTTATTAAAAAGATTGAGAGATCATAGCAAGAGATAGACAACTCTCCGTCTGCTCTGTCAGAAAGAGATAGACAACTTTCTTACTTCTCTCTGTAATATAATTAGATTAAATTAAGATATGCATACTTGCCAAAAAATTAATTAAGGTTTAACGAAAAAAGCGTTATAGAATTAAGAACACTAAGCTGCAAATAAAAAAAAAATTCACTTAAAAAAAAATTAATATAAAAACAAAATTTTAATAAAAAAAAAGTTAAATTACAAAAAAAAACCCTATATTAGAGTTGTGTATAGACCAATATATATTTACTTATATCTGAAGCTGATCGTGGCACATAGCATAACTCTCTGCAAACTCACTAACATCCTACCTCACAGCATCACTTAACTACCCCTCTGTAAGGGCATAAAGTGCCGTAAAATTTCGCATACAAAGTGAAAATTGCTTTTGGGCAGCATCTTTTTACGCCTGATTGAAACTCAAAAGTGTTTGGACTGCCGCCGAAACTCAGGCACGCAATGTCTGTGATGTATTTGAAGTGTGTGATGTGTGTGTTGTGTATGTTCTTACCTAGAGGGTTTTCCTATTGATTTGAGAGAACCTCTCCCCCCACACACTCACAGACAGGCCTAATGGCCCTCTCACTCCACACACAGCAAATGCAAACAAAATGTGTCGAAAAAAGAAAACATGCAAAACACCAAAAGTTGAATGATTTACGAGTGGTTGGCCAAGCACCACCAAAAAAGTAAAGGATGGGCCACAGAATGCCGACAGGCTACAGCCTGCAGGCTGCAGGATGCGTTTGTCAAGTGATTTGCATAAATGCACATTAAATCATTTGGCTGGCCAATAGTTGTTGTCATGTTCAAAAGTTGTTCGTGTCCAGTCGCAAGGTATAAAAACATAGAGAGGCTTCCCCCGTTTGGTTGCCTCACATGGAGCGATTACAACAGCAACAACAGCAACCATTGGCATGAATGTCAAGTTCAAAATGATTTACTGACTATTTGGCTGCTTCGCCCCGCTGGCCCGCTCAGAGGTAATTAATTGGCCAGCTGGAGCTGGGGCTGCCGGAAAAAGGGGTTTAGCCAGGCTTTCAGCCAAAGCCGAAGACAAACAAATATGCTGCTGTTGCTGGCCAGAGCACTAAAAAATAAAACAAGTGAATGTTTTTTTATAGTCATCCAAAAATACTCGCATATGCTGATTTTGGCCCTAATGAGCATCCACTTTGGCCGAGCGGCAGCAGCGGCAGCTAAAGACTCATTAGTGCCAAAAACACAAGCTATTGTTGTCAGCTCTGCTGCGAGAAAGTCTAATGAAATTTGGTATTGATTGTGGTCACTAAAATATAATTTGTTGTCCTGATTACAATAGAAATTGCTTGAACCAAAAGTCGAACATTTTTCAACTCTTTCAGATACGACTCGAAAAATTGTGTGTAAAAGTAAAATTCTTTTTGATGAATTTTTAATGTAATTTTAGAATATCAATTTTTAAATACAATTTTTTTATTATTATTTAAAAAATTTTAAATAAAAAAATTATTTTAAATAAATTTATTTTACAAATATATTTTATTATTTATATTTAAAAATTATTATTTTATTAAAAATATTTAAATTATAATAGAAAACATTTTAAATAAAAACAAAACTATTTTTTATAAATTTATATCACAAATATATTTCAATATTTAAATTATAAAATATTTAAAATATATTATAATATTCAAAAGTCAACTGAAATTTATTTTTAAAACATTTACATCACAAATATATTTCAGTATTTGAATTTAAAAATTAATGTTTATCTAAAAATATATATTTACAAAATACCTCAAATATTTCAAGCATCCATGGAATGTGGAATAAATAAAAAATGAATTTCGAAATAGCAAATACCAAAAATCAACTGAGAAATCCAAACTCTTCAATCAACTTCAAAATTATTTTTGAAGATGAATGTCAACAATAATTGATAGAGGCAAGATAGGCCAATAAAGGTGTGTGGAAATGGATAGCTGAAAATAATATTTAAAATAATTTATATTCAAGTTGCGTGTTAAAATGTTTGGAGCTGGTGCTTAATCAATTCATATTTCATATAAATATCAAATATAAGCCAACAAATTATTACCTAATTTAAGCAATCGAGCCAGCTACGGCTACTGGCTTATATAAATCAATAGGAATTGTATTACCCTAGAAGGATATTAAGCCAAATATGGCCAGAGCTAATGAAGACAATTGTTGAGCAGCTGCTCGCCCCCTGACGATGACAACTTGGCAGCTCAGCTACGTTTATTGCTCCTGCTGCAGCCAATGCAATGAATGGGGCCCAAGTGCATAACCTCGGAGGTGCGGCAGCTACAAAGCCCCGCATATCAATGACTAATAGTCGGGGCAAGGCCTCGGCTAACAATGAGAGCAGGCAGGAGACAGACAGCAAAACTGTGGATAAGAACAGGACATCTGTCACTCAACTCATTCAACACATTCAAGGCATGCAGCCTGTGTGACAGTCGCTGCACATGACTAATTATGGATTGCAGCTTGTCCATGACCGAACTGCTGACTTGGCGGAGTCGAACTCCTTTTGGCCAGAGCTAATGATGCCTGACAGACGCGGAGCACCTTATAAGTTGACCAGGTAGCGTAAAATATTTGCCATCAAAATAGATACAAAACATATACTCATAAGATACACAGCGAAACAACTGTAACCAGAACAGCAACAACAATGCTGGCCTGGCGAAGTAAATTAACTTTTGTCGAGGCTTATTTGTGCGCCTGCTACCAATATCTGAGGGGGCCAATCTTGTGGCCGGGGCATGTGACTCAGCAGCTGCATAAACAAATTGCAGTCAACATTCATAATTTCCTGTTTAAATTAAAAGTCGGCCAAAGAGACCAACCAGCCGCCGCTCGGCCGCTCGGCTAGTCACATAAACCATTTCCTCGTGACAAAAAATTACACTCAACAGCGAGCCAGAGAGCGAGGGAGACAGAGACAGAGATAGAGACAGAGACTGGCCCAAGACCACGCACAAAATCTCAAAGGCTGGCAATTAAATGTCGCCTTCAACAGCAGACAAAAACCCGGTCGGTGCCCACAGCAGGCGATCTATCGATCCAACTCCATCGGAGCTAACTATTTTCAAATATGCAATTTTCAATGTGCGTTTATTGATTTTATTATTAGCCACAAAAGCCAACGAGGCAAATGTAAATCGATATCGATACGACCACCGAAAATTATGCATTTGATGCCAATTTGACGATTTGCCGATACGTTTTTATGGCCTACACTGTGCTGGCAGCCAAGAGAGGTAGATTAGCTATATGGTTATGTAAATATTTATGGATGAGATGTAGAGGCTGAAGAGGTTATGGGTAAAAGAAATTGTGAGTTGCTGGAAATAATATTTGGCAATGGCTTTAGTCAACTCTCTAGTTATACTTACTGATTTTGAGACTATTGGTTCAAGAACTAAAATATATTATGTATGATAAACAGAAAACTTATATTTACTATCAAGGAACTGCCTCTCTCGCTATATCTCTCTTTATATGGTACTATATATATATATATATATATATATATATATATATATATATATCCCTCTCTTTTCTTTACACCTTCATATCTCTCACTCTAGCTCAACATACTTTAGATATATTTATAGATATATATAGTATATATAAAATTGGATATCCCAACAACCTCTCTCATTTTCTCAAATTTCTTATCACAGCCACTCAAGTATTTAGAGTATTTATGGTGCGGCATTGCGTTAACTGATTAGCATCTGGTTTATGGCCAACTGAAGCGGCTGCCATCGTTTTGGCCATGCCGCCGACGCCAAACAGATTCATGCCGTCTGCCAGGCTACCCCCCTCAGCCGCACACCTCATCCCCGTCTGCAGAGCCATTCCTTTTGACAATATTCAGGCATCAGCTGCTGCCACTGCCGCTGTTGGCTTGCCTTATAATTATGGTTCGTTAACCTGTTTTTGATTTTTTTCGGCCAGTCAACGCCGATCAACGTCAACGTCAACTGCACAGCGAACTGGCAACTGGCAACTGGAAAACTGGGCAACTGTCGTCTGTCAATAGTGAGGGGGGATGCGAGGGGCTGGGGAGAGCTGAGAGCTGGGCACTGGCGGCCACATATGAATGTCGTTTATCATAATCTTATCAACAATTCACATTCAATTATAAATCAATCAAAATTGCACCATTTTCATTTATTTCATTTGTTATTTGTTGTTTCGCCGACACAGGCGCGCATTGGCTTGGGACTGAGCTGGGGCCACAGAGTCTTAGCTGTCGATTGATGTATGGCGCCCACTTGGAGCTCCCACGTTTGAGTCTAATGAAGGCATATAAAGCGAAAGCAAAAGCATTTAAATCGTTTTGCATGTACCTGATCGATAGTAAAACTTCGTCTATATATATATATATATATATATATATATATATATATATATATATATATTGAGAGTTGCGGTTATTTATGGGCTGCTCGGCATTCTGGCTGATTGGGTCAGCGTGTCCCGGGCGCTGCGGTGCGTAAATTTATCTCTCAATTGCAATTCGCAAATTGCAACCCCCCGCGGCTCGCCAGCGCACCCTCCACAAGCCTTAATCACGGACAGACACACTCGCACACACTCGCCCGCTCACTCCGATTGCAATCAAGTAGCGCTCAGCTCTATTATCTCTGCGGTCGCTTTTTACTTATCTCTCTCGCAAATCTCTGCCAAACTTAATGCTTCATTAATTTGGATTGAATTCTATGTGCCAGGGCACACACACTTTCAATTAGAAATCGTTCGCCATACAGAAATCGAATCGCTAAACGAATATCTGCATTCGCGCACGTGACTGCCATATGAATAATGCAGTTTGCAGTTGGCAGAACTTTGTTGAAGCCGAATGGCAGCTGAACTTGGTAGAGAATGACAAACAGTCGATTTTTGACTATGTTACCTCAGCTTTAACAATGTCTGTTATTTAAAGAAGTGCTTGAATACAGCTGTAAGGAGTGTAAGCAGCAGTTGATAGAGAGAGTTCGCCTAGGCTTGGACTGGGCAGGGTATTAAAGTAGCTTCAATTTGTGATATTATTGAGAGACAAATTAGAGTATAGGCCTAACGAAAGTGTAAAGAGAGAGCAAGGGAGCGAGATGTCTATAATAGAGATATCTAACTAGGACTTTAACTGACTTTAAGGCAGTCAAGTCAGCATAGATAGAAACTGTTGCTGAAGTCAAAGTAGAGTCTAGAGTAGAGCAGCTAATAGCACAGATGCTTGGCACAGAGTCTGAGGCTTCGCGAAAAAGTGAAGATAACGGAACCTGGAGACCAGAACAAGGCTGACAGTGCTCAGCTTCAGCAAAAATTTCCCCACTGTGAAGATAAATGCGGTATAGCTGCTGCTTCCATGGAGGAGGCAGCTCCAGAAGAGAAGTTTCATTAAGTAGTTATACAGTGACGACCTAACTGAAGGTGCATAAACCATTTTTGGCGACCTCAACCACAAGTAAAATAAAGAAAATCTAGGAGTCTAGCTATTTATCCAATCATTCGCCCATCATCAATATTTGCTCAGCTTCCTTAGCTTCAGTGCAGCCTAAAAGGCCAAACTAAATGCCAAATGCATATGCTTCATATTCTCCAGGTGCACAATTAATTTTTAATATTTACCTAATTGATATTTACCTTCAATACCAGCTCGCTCAAGACAGGCTTTACAAATTATTTAGAGAAAATGCCTGAGCGCCTGTGTCGCATAGATATGCTCTGATACTGCTGCCTCATCGTGCAGCGACGAGAACTGAGCCTTGACTTACTTTGAAGACAAATAAAATAAGCGAAACCTGAGCACACCTAGGCACACCTTTTAATTAATTAGCAACAAGTAAAGAATACAAAGTTGTTGCTAGGCATTTGCTACCGTAGTCAAAAATAAATGTCATTAATTTGTTTGAATTCAAGCAGAGCTCACTCGATGACTGTGCGTCAGTGGTGTGTCTGAGTGTGGGCAGAAACTCAGGGCGTAATTAACTGAAGATGTGTAATAGAATATGTTGGCGTTACGATAACAACAAACAACAACGACAACATCAGCTCAAGGCTGAGCCATGTGAACTCGAATGAACCTTCGTTTTGGGGCAGGTCTGCAGATGAAGATAGAGCACAAAATCCAAATGAAATTTGATTTGCATATGCAGACGCGTGGGTTGCTTACCTTACGATTTAGAACAACAATTTGGTAACGTACGAAATGTTATCGTATGCAAAATAGGAAGTGAGCAACGAAATTATGCAATTCGAGCTTGATTTGTTTAGCGCGGCATCCCGAACTCTTTGCATTGCTGTCTGCCGAAATGCTAATCAGAGCTAAGTGTTTTTTTGAGTAGTTACTTTTCGAAAAGTTGCTCACAATTTGTTGAATTGCTAATTGAATAAATTTGTTGGCTTTAGCGGGGTTGCAATGCGAAGCTGCCTCTACAAATTGCGTAAGGTCTTTAAGATATGGATGAAGATATACTAAAATATATATAATTTAGATTTGGTTGAGCTTAAATTTGAAATTTCTTGTGCTTTTCTTTATGCATTGCTGATATAGTGACACTGGGAAAGCTCAGCATAAGAGCTTGCTTAGCTACTAAAACCCAAGCTAATTTTCTCTGATTAACTAATTTTCTCTAATAATTAACCCAACTTAGAAATTCCATTTTAGTTCGTCTCTCCAACTTCGTTTGTTTCAAGTTTATCTTCAGCTTGGTCATATATCATATATCAAAATCAAACGGATTTGAGGACTAGTTATCTAAACTATATTTCTATACATTTTATTATTATTATTATTATTCAGATATCTATTCTGTTTTTTAATAAATAAAATATATTAATAATTAATATTATAAATAATTAATTAATAATTAATAACTTATTCTAATTTTAAATAAATATTATTACATAAAGAAAATATTGAAATAAACATTTAAATAATAAAATAAAATGATTTAATTAGTAAAATAAAATGATTTCATAAAATTCGGTTTCAAAATATTATTCTCTATTTCATAAATCAAATTATTAATATTATTATATTATTATTATTTATTATTTTCTATATTATTTTGCTGTTCTACTAATTTTTTTTCATATTTAATTTTTTTTTTTTTAATATATTAATTTAATAATAATAAACTTAAATTAGTTTCAATATTTTCCGCCTTATTCATCTACATCCATTATAAATTATACGCCACGCTCTGTCCCTTAGTCGAAAAATAGTTTTTACATTATTTTGCCGTTAACCCGCTGAGGGGCGTAGCTCAGCTCATTAGGCATATTCATAAAAAATGTATATGAGATTTATGAAAAATTTATATAATATATTTTTTTATGATTTTGCATAAAAAATGCATTTGAAGAGGCTCGCAGCCCGAGGGGTCAGCTGTGCCACCCCAGGACCACGCCAGGAGCAGCAACGGCAGCAACGGGGGTAACAGCGACAACAACATTGTAAGCCAAAAGGAAATCAGTGTAACTATTCAGTTGAGTCCGAGATATACAACATGATTTTATGTGATTTTCCTTTTTATGATGTTTGTGACAGAAAATTTTATGCATTTTCCAACTAATTTACTGCCTTGGATGAAACTGGGGCAGCAGCTGCCGTTGCAAGTTCAACTAATTGCATTTAATTACGCCAAGTTGTAAACCGAAGACGAGCAACGACAACACACACACACACGCACACACACATGCATATGAAATCCCATCCTGTGTGTCACAACAAAAAAGGAGTATGCGAACGACTGGGTTTTCGGGTCGTTCGGTCAATGATTTTTATGGCACGAGCATTTTTACGAGCAATTATGCAACATGGGGCAAGCAGCCAGGCTGTGTGGCCCGCTGGGCAGCTGCTTAGGAGGCGTGTCCCTGACACGCTTCGACAACGTGCAACATTGAAGCGTAGCGGCGTTGCAAATGCTGCCTGATGGATTACAACCGCCACTCTCTCGCGCTCTCTCTCTCTGTGTCTAGGACACCCCTTTTGCCTTACTTCTGATTTGTGACAAATTGTCTGTGACATGCGTGGCAGGACTCGGCAGCAGGACTCGCCGTTGCGACTGCGCACTTGAAAGTGTCGCGACGCTGGCACAACAACACATTCGTCATTCGCAGGCGATTGACAGCGGCAACAGCAACAACAGAGGCAACAACAGTGGCAACACCTTTTAGAGGCGTGCGCCGCTATCTGTCAACTGTCATTAGAGCTATCTGCGGAGCTGACAGGCGGACGTGCATGACGCACCGACAGATTTAATGCTGCTCTAGCTGCTTCCCGTTGCCCTTGCCCCTGGCCAAAACCTAACCCAGTTGCATAGTTTAAAGTAGTTTTTGCCTCAGCTCCGCAGTCGAGAGCGAAAGTCGCGTCGCGCTTCAACAGCAATTGGGCGAGGCAGCTAACTGACACATCATTGAAACATCAGACGAGCATCTTATGCCGCCCTCTCGCTCTCTACTCCCTGGGTACAGTTGCCTAACAATGAGCTATAAATGAGCAGCCCAATGTGATGAAGCACTTAGCATGATCATAAAGCAATCTGGGGAATACCTGCTGTACGTGCATAATACTGCAAGAAGCTGTAGAAAAAAGACAACCACGCGACGTCCAATTCATAAACATCATAAGCAACACAATCTGCAACTTAATCATCATTACGATCTTCATAATAAGCATTAGTCAAAGAAGCGCGCTACCGTAAGTCGGTCAAAAACGAAGCCATTTACATGTGGGATGAGTCGTTAATCATAATTTTAAACAAAAACATAAACAAATATATGTAGATGACTGACTATATATATGTATATATCTGCCTAGGGTTGCCACCGCCAGCTGCCATGGGCAGGTGACAATATCCATGGAACCAGCGGCGACCTTCAGCCATTGATCAAAGCCCATGCTTATTAAAAGTGTTAAAAACATATCTACATAATTTTCACATTAATAGCTTTCAGATTAAATCTGTTTCACTTTAAAATATGGACTTTTAAGCGTTTTCTTATTTGTTTTTTGCTGTTTTTTAACATAACAATTTGTTTGTTTAAGGGCATAATTAAGTTGTGTTTATCTTGTTTGCTTATAGAAAATCCAAGAGATGTGGAGATTAGAAGAGTTGGGGGCGACGCATATAAGCTGCGAGGTGTGCTTAAAAAGTATGGGAAATGTTGACAGAAAGAGAGAAGAGGCTGTGTTGGGTGTGAGCTACGAGGTGTGCTGAAGAAGTATGGCGAATGTTTAGTTTGCGAGAGTTAAGTATGAGTTGACTGGACTAGACTTGAATTGACTTTTGCTGACAATTTGAAGCATTTTGAATGCTGAGTTTATTTTAGAGATGTATTTTACTTGGCTCTCGCCATAGACTTTTGTCTAGACTGAAAAGGGAAAGAACATATAAATCCCTAGATCAAGCTTTCTCTTGACTGCCTTAAGTATTTTAAAAAACTTTGAAGAAACTGTATAATAGCTGATGAGGATTACTTTGAAGGAAATATTAAATAGATATATTTTAAATAAATAAATATATAATTAAATAAATAATAATACTAATAATAAAAAAAAAAAATAATAATTATAATAATATTAATAATAATTAATAATAATAACAATAATAATAATAAAAATAATAATAATAATAATAATAATAATAATAATAATAATAATAACAATAATAATAATAATAATAATAATAATAATAATAATAATAACAATAATAATAATAATAATAAAAAAAATAATAATAATAATAAATATGTATTAAATATATTAATATAAAATTAATAATTCAAAGATTTTCTAAACTGGCTTGGACATAAGCCCAGGTCTAGATGATTATGTCTAAGGGTATGTCTAAGGTAGGCTTTGACACTATTTAGAACTGGGTAAGGCTTCAGCTCTTGTCTTAAAGACTTGCGCTTAGGCCGCATCTGAACTAACGCCACATTATACTAAACTAACAAGAATGACACTCTCAAAGCCTCCCTCCCTCCCTCCCTCTCCTTCTGACAGCCTCCATTGCCACACACCCTCCGTAAATTGTATCTCCCATTTAGATGCTGCCCGCTCCGCTCCGGTCTCTGTTTTTTATCTCTGAACGAGCCGCGTGCACGCCCCAAGCAAAACAAATATAATTTCCCAAAGTAAATATGAAATTATGATTGCCCATCAGGCTTCTGGTTTCGATTTCACAGCCGCAGAAAGCAGATGGATGAAAGCAAAAACCCGGCACATTTTCAATATGGCAAATAAATCAATCAGCGCAAATTAAGCGTTGCTTTCGTTATCAAAATGCTCGACTAACCCGATCGTAAACCTTTCTCCACCCTTTGCCCAGCCGACGAAAAAGCAGCGCAAAAAAAGGTAAAAAGGGTTACAAAAAAAAGGCAACAAATATATATAAAGCCAGTTCTTGTTTTTTCAGGTATCACAAAATTAATTAAAGACGCGCTGAATGCATAAAAAAAAGCCGAAACAAAAGTGAAAGTTCAATGGGATGCGATTCGTATGAAAATAAAGCAATTCCAATGAGAGGCCCGAAATTTTGGCGTGAAAAACATGACGAAAATGCGTGAAAATCGCAAGCATTGACTGATGCAAAGGCTTAGCTACGCTTCAGTTGAGAGAGGAATGGGGGTTGCATCTAGCACCTGGGCAGCTGGTAGGTTATGTATGTGGCCTAAACTCCGGTGGCATTATAAAGCGATTACGCTGTCTGCGCTAATGTGAAAGGAAAGAAGGCTTGGAAAGTGACCAACGCTGGGCCACAAAATTGCAAATCCTGTTTGCTGGCATGTCAAAAACATTCCGCCCGCTCACACGCCCCCAGCAGCAGCAGCAGCAGCAGCTAGACAAAGGGCGTGCAATTAGGGCGCCGGCGAGGGAGGGCGCGAGGGCCAGGCAGGTCCTGGCCTGACTGATTGCGGCCCTATTGTGTGTGTTAGGTATATATATATATATATTCTCATTTTAATCCTGACCCATTGTGTGCACTAATTTTGTTGTTTGTATGCATTTACGAATCAATAGAGCTGCCAGCAGCGACTGCCACTGCATTGGCAACTGGGCATTGGGCGCGCTCGTAATGAAGTTGTCAGCGCCGCCTGCGATCATTTAAATATTTGAGCAAAGCGCCAATCGCTGGCGTAATCTAAGCCCAAATTGACCCAAAAAGCACGCACATAGAGCGAGCCATGTGAACAGAACCCAGAGGCCCGAGACTAAGTCAAGCCCAGTCGAGTCAAGCCAGCCCAGTCGCAAGCCAAGCACTTTATCTGCTGGAACTATGCATGGCAAGTTGCATAAATAATCCGCCTAGCACTTCAAATTGATAAAGACAATTTACAATATGCATGGGCGCCTGCCAGCCCAAGACCCCAAAAACAATTTCAATTTAACAACGCAAACAACGGCAACTGCAACAGACATCAATAATCGGCTGGCGTGGCACCCAGGCGGCGCATGGGGCAGCACAGCCCAAACGAATCAAATTCGAGTCATTTACCCGTCGACACTCGCAGCAGATGCGAAGCTTTGGGCAGGCAGATAGCTAGAGAGAGAGAGAGAGACAGAGAGAGAGAGAGAGAGAGAGAGGGCAACAGCTTTGGGCATTGGCATCTGCTTTAAGCTGCAACTAAAAGCGATTTGAAAAATATTTTTATTATTATTATTAATTATTATTTTCCCATGATTTCTACGCATATACATAACATCTGCTTCGCAGAGGCTTACAGCTTCATCTGAGTTACAATGGAGTTAAAAGAGAAATTAATATGAGCTCAACTTTATCTTAGCTTATCTTTGCTCAATCTATGTTACATCTATAATCTTCTTAGACCATCTTTCATCTCCTATCTCTCTCTCTCTTCTCTCTCCCACACTGCTCTGCCAGTCACACCCATTCAGTTTTATTGCTATTATTCCCTGGCAGAACTCAGAGTTCGCCTCGTTCAAATTTGCACTTTGCGAATTGTGAATCGACCCACATACGACGTTGTGAATGCTGAAGCTGCTCAAGTGGAAATTGCTTAGCTCACAGTCTCTCCCCCTCTCTCTCACTCTGTCTCTCTTCGACTTCGACTTCGACTTGGTCTTTGGCAATCAATCAATTCAAGTGGCTCAGGCCTCCAAGCGGCGCATATTGGGAAAATTATGAAATTCTGTGAGGCGGACATTCTGCAATGAAAACGAGTTGTGCAGAGAAGGTAGTCATTGCCAATTATGTCATGCTGGCACACACACACACACACAGACAACAACGACACGCGTCGAGCTGTAATCAAAACTGGTTACCTTGACATTGCCCCTTGCAACGGCTCGCAATTATGCTGACCGACTGACTGACCGACTGACTGACTGGCTGACTGGCTGGCTGACTGATTGCCTGGCCAAGAGTTTGCCTAAGTCTGGTTACTTCAATTGGGTCAGGGGGGCCATCTAATGGCCACATTAAATTGGATTAACACATTGCCAATGCATGGGGACGCCACCTAGCGGCCGGCAGCAGCAGCAGCACCAGCAGCAACAACAACTAGCAATTTGCTGTAATTAAATCCCGACTCGGACTCAACTGCCGTCCAAGTCTTGCCTTGCACTTAAATGGCGCATTTAATGGTGTAATATCATTTGTGCGCATTGCGCTTTTAATTTCTATTTATGTCTCTTTGGCAATTTCTCTTAATTGCAACAGCCGTCGCAGCAGCTACCTCAGCAATGCCAATAGCCAACTGTAACAGACTCCGACTGCAACTGCAACCGCCACTGACTCACTGCGTGCCACACAGAATGTGCCGCCAGACGTGGACGTGACAACGGTTTGATAAACTGCATTCAAGTCGACCCACAGTTGACGCCTTTATCAATTTTAGTGCTCGTTTAGGCAATCGAAATAAGCGAGTATATTGGATTTTCTAGACTTTCAATTCGGAATTTGCATCAAATATTGGTGAGAGATTGAGTTTGATAAATTGATTATATGGCATACACTGAAGGTATGCTGAGGCTTTGAGCTTCAGCTGGAGAGTCAAGATTTTAGTATATATAAATATGATATATAAATATATAGGCATATCTGGAGTATATAACATATAAGATAGGACCGTTATACATATTATAATAAATTTTATGAATTTAAAAAAAATACTTTTGGCCTAAAAGCCTACGAAGGTAGGAGGTGAAAGCAGGTTTAAGATATTTCTGGCATTATATCATAATTGTTTTAAAATGTATATAGTGTCAAGAGATCTTTAAAAATAGATCCTCAGCAACAAAACTGAGGTAGATATATACATACAGATAGATACATATAGATATGTATATATATATATATATATATATATATATATATAGATAGTAAATATATTTTGTTTTTATAGTAGAGTTAAGGGTAGTTATAGTTTATATAAAAGAGTTCAAGATAAATCTAATTTTTATTTTATATATCTAACTTTAGATATAAGAAATATATAAAAACCGGCAACTGTCGATATAGTTTATATAGTTAACGATCCTCTAGAAACTATATCTTATATAGATAAGTTGACGTTCCACTATAAACTATATCTTATATAGTAGAGTTTACTCCTCTATAAACTATATCTAACTTAGTTTTATAGCTAAAATCTGTTGATTTTGCTGCTCCAGATAAACCTCTATTTTATATTCATTAAGAATTTCACTCTAAATATAAATAACTCGCCCATTTTAACTTTTCCAAACCCTAAAAGAACTTGCCTAATCAATTTCCCCATCCCGCCGACCTCGTGTAGTGTATCATGCAGTCAGTGCCCAAGCGGCTCCAACATTGTCACTTGCTCGTTTTTTCAGTGCCCACCAAAGTGTCAAATGTGCTCATGATTAATGCTCTTAGAACTCTAAATTCCAAATTCTGTATTCTGAATTCTCAATTCAGAATTCTGATTTCTCAGTTTGCCAAGAAGTTAACAAATTCAATTTTCTACTTTATCAATGTGCAGTCGAAATATGAAAGGGAACATGTGCGCGTTTATCTAAGTTTATTTGAAGTTCAAATAAACTAATTTATCATGCCATTAGATAGTCCATGCCAGCCTTGAAGTCACTCGCCGGGCAACTGCCGAGCAAATGCGTAAATAAATAATTGGCCAGAGCAGACACAAAGGGGCGACCCATGCGAAAGCCTTGACTTGCAGCTACTACAGAATGCATAAACACGAAAACTGATTAGAGGCCCACAAAACAGAACAAATAGTTGCGGCCTAAGGCGGACTTCAGGGAAGGCAAGGTATTTTTTGAGCTTAGATAATATAAGCTAGACAAGCCTTTAAGCTATGGGTAGGCAGACGTAAAGCTAACGAAAGAAATGGGGTTAGGGCTAAAGCTGTCTAAAAACAGGTTGCTGTCGAGTGAGAGCAGGGCATGCAAAGGTATTTTTAATGAAAATAATTATGATAGTTTTTAAGATTAGAAAATTATTATTATTATTATTTTTTTTTATGATTTTATCCTTAATTATTATTTTTATTACAAATCATTTTAATTCAATAAATGTTGTGAGACTGCAGCTGCCTTTGTCTCTGGCTAGAAAAATACTGCTGAGTATTAAGAATACTTTGCTGAGCCCTAAACTAAACTGCGATGAAAAATAAATATTTAAATTAAATATTTAAAAATTATAATTGCATCGTCAAAGAAATTATTGATTATTTTATATAAAAATTAATTCACAGAGTCTTTGATAGATCAATCAATCAAAAAGATATATCCATGAGTTCTTAACTAGTTTCATGTTAAGCCTTAAAGCTCTTCTTTAAGTTCTTTATGTTAAGAAGATCAACATTTTAATTAAATCGAATTTACTTTTACAATTTTAAGGCATGCCATAAAAAATACTAATGAAAGTTGAGTGCTCAGAGCTTAAGCCTCGCTAATTGAGTTTCAGCAAACAGGCTGAATGATCTAATCATGGTAGAACAAGTATTGAGGAAGCTGATTGATTCAATATAAACATATATATATAGAATTTAGATAATATGAAGAATCATATAAGTAAATTCAAAAAGGATTGAAAGCAGACTTCTTGCCATATAAACAGAATTTGTTTAAAGATCTGCTACTACCTTCGACTCTGCCAATATTAAAGAAGCTCGCTGCTTCCACTTAATGCCAGTTTTTAGCCGCCTTTTAGCTAAACAAAACCAATTGGCTAATTGTCTAAGAAGACAATGGACCATCATCAGCATCGGCAGCGCCATCAGCCAAATGAGATGAAATGAAATTTCCCACTCGAACACACTTGACATTTGGGCATTAGCATTTACATAAATCATATTGGCGGCGGGAATTTAAAAAGCCAAAGCTTAAGCTTAAACCAAACACGACATAGCCAATGCGATTTTATTCGCTGTTTTTGCTGCCGCTGCCGCTGACGACGATGATGGCGATGATGACGATGATGACGATGACGGCATTTCCATCTGGCGACTTCAAATGTTATACACAAAGCTGAGTTTCGTATTACTTGGCAATTTGTTGCTGCTCCCATGCCAAAAGGTCAGCTGCAGAGGGGATAGCAACAAATATAAATAAATAAGAAACTAGCTACGTACATGGAATACCCTAAGAAGATGGCTGAAGAGATGCAGACTACGATTGACTCAAGATCTGCGGAGTTTCTTGAAAGTTTTGATTAACAAATCCATTTTAAACCAAAGCTTCGTATAGGAGCTATATCTGGTATCTATCTATATCAGCTTACTTATTAAAACTAAGATGCCCTCTGCCCTATGCCCTCTGGCAAGCAGAGTATCTTTTAAAAGAGCAATTCACCAAGGAGTAGCGTCGACGACAATAAACATAAATAAAGGCAACCAGAGAGACTCGCAGACGCCAAGGAAACTGGTTGCTCCTTGCGAGGACTTGACTTCCTGCCGGCTCGTTATTGACTTTAGATTCGCGTACACCTGCACCCGCCCCTCCTGCGCCTGCCTCGTGTTGCTCAATTCATGACAGCAGCTGTCGGACCGCAGGCGCAGGGAGGCATTAGGTGCGGCCCCTGCGGCCAGCGGCGGCTGCAATCAAACTGAACACAATATGGCGAATTATGGCGCTTCCTCTTGACCTTTAGCGCTTGCCAGCGGCCCCTCCTCGAGCTGCGCAGGTTATGCAATTACGCGTCACATTCACATTCTCAATCGATGTGGAGCTGCGGAGGCTGGCACCAGGAGCTGTTGCTGTTGCTGTTGCTGCTGCTGAGTCAGTCTTTCGCTGCCAACGTCGCACTCATAAGTGCGTGATAAGCATTTTGATTTATGCCATTGAGGAAGCAACACACACACACTCATACACGCACACACACGCACAGTCGCACACTCTCTTGCTGCTTAGAAAGATAAATAGATACAGTCCGTTACAAGTAATCCTTAATTGAACGTTGCAAGCAAACTAATTTTATGGCATATTAGCAGACCATTAATTATCATAGCGTTATAAATTTTAATGCCGATTAATTGCTGCCAAAACAGCGGCAACAACAACAACAACAGCAAACTGCAAATACAACAAGCGCTTGTAACACACATGAAAGTTGCTGCTGCTGCTGCTGTTGCTGTTGTTAATGTTGCTGCTGCCGCTGCTGCAATTGCTTTAATTCATTTTAAAGTTGCCAAAAAACCAAACAACTCTCCCAAGCAGAGCAATGAGTGCCACTATGCCAAAATGTCTTCCTGTTGTGCGTGGGTCGACTTCAGCGTCCATGTTGCTGCTGTGGCTGTTGCTGCTGTAGCTGTTGCTGCTGCTGCTGATGCGGATGGCGCTGGTAATGTTGTAAATGGCAGCGTCATCAAATTGACCGCACGCGTCATAAAATCGAAAAAATGGAAAACAAAATCAGAGCGATTTGAAAAGATTCGGTCTAGGCCGAAGCTGAGCTTAGCTACAAATCTAAATTTAAAGAAATATATAGAAGAATTATAGAGTATATATATTATATATTATAGAATGAGAGGAGAATACCTACAATATACAAAATTAACAGTTCACAAAGAATTTCTTGATATATGCATAAATATATATATATATTTATTTCTATATTATATCTAGCCTTTAGTCATTGATCTCCTCTCTCAACACGCATAGCCCAATTAGAATATCTTGAAAATTCTATAAATCATAAATAATATTTTAAGCCAATCTAAGCTGACAATTCATTATCTCTAGGGTAAATTGAAATTATTAAAAATTCATTAATAACTTAAGTTGCGCACAAGACGACGATGCGATCTTTGACTTTACCAAAGACATTTTTATTATCTTCTTAAGATTCTCAAGCGGCCTTGGCTTGGACTTAAACTTCAGCTGCCTCAAAGTTGATAGAAAAATTAAAGAAAATTTATTATTGAGAACATTTTAAGTCATTTATATATTAGATAATACAAAAATATTAATAATATTAAGTAAAAATGTACTAAAATATTCTTAAAATATTTAACAATATTAAAAAATATATTTTAAAATATTAAAAATAATATTTATGAAAATATTAAAAATAATATTTATGAAAATATTTAATAAATATTTTAAAATACTTATGAAAATATTTAATAAATATTTATAAATATATCAATTTATAAAAGTATTTAATCATATATTAAATTATAATATATTAAATTATTATTATTTTATACTGTATAAATATTCACAATAAAATATTTATAAAAATATTTTAAAATAAATTTATTAATTTATAAAAATATACAATAAATATTGATACGAATATTAGATATATTAGTGCATATATGCTGACGCAAATATAAAATAAATATATTTATATATTTAATTTAAATTTAATTTTAAGTATTTCCATTCAGTCTTAAATATTTCTTATTCCATATGTTATACTTGAGTTTCTTGCCAATACTCCATTGCTCTCCCACACATATTATATATTAGTATATATTAATTATTTACAAAATATTTTGCCAACCAAGTCACAGCTCAAACCTATACGCCCCGCCGCCCGTCTCGCAGGTAGCGCATTCTTAAGTCCAAATTATAAACGCATAACTCTTTTGCTCTCTCTCTCTCTCTCGCTCTCTTTGCTTTGGCAACGGAAAGCCGAAAAGTTATTTATGTTATTTTGATTGCACTTAGTGAGTGTATTAATTTGATTATAATGGTTATATATGCCGCATAAATAAACATTTTTTTATACGCTTTTCGCTTTTGCATTTGAATGGAATATTTATGGGAAGTCGCAGCGAAGACTCTCCGGGAGCAGCCGGCGACAGTTGTGGCCCATAAACGTCGCGCAAAAGTGTCTCCACACATTTCGGGTAATTTGACAATTTATTGGGCACCCAAAATAGGTAACGCTAAATGCTCCCAGGTGCTCCCAACAGCCCACACACCGCTCAGCCACATCAGCAGCTCGCGCTCCAATAAACAGATTCGAGTTTTGGCGTTGAGCAAATTAAAGTGAAATGTTTTTGTTTTTTGTTTTTTTTTTTTTTTGGGAACTCGATCCCACATCTCTCGATCTGTTTGCTCTGCTTTATGTAATGAATAGCCGTAACAACAGTTTTTGAGCAGCGTCTTTTGTTTTATGCCTTGGCCGGCTAGTTAATTAAGTCTTTTAAATTTGTTTTATTTGCTTTGGCGGTTCGCGCAAAGCCGAAACGGATTTCAGTTTGGATATCATTAAAGACAGAGAAAAACGTGTGCCCATAATTAAGTTTAATCTTGGGCTTAAAACAGATAATGGGCTAAGTCAATACATTGTTTCTGGCATTAACACATTAGTTTATTAAGCAAATATATAGCTAAAAGCTTTTGCTAATCATCCATCTCATCTCTCTATATATATGTATATACATATATGCCTAGTCATCTCTCCTGCTGCCTAATTAAGCATAACTGTAAAGAAATTCGCATTGGCAGCTGCTCACTTACCCCCTGCCGGGGTCACGGCCACGCCCCATAGTAAAATGCTAAAATTATGATTGCGCAAATTATGACAGCTCAAATATTGCCTCAGCGAAATCTATTTATTAGCCGAACCCAAAAAAAAAGGAAAGGAAAGAAATGAAAATCAGAACAAAACAAATCTATAATTTCTGCTCCAGGAAAACGCGGGTCTGCTCGGGCGAGAGTTTTCCCATTGTGCCATGCAAATTTATGACAAAACATTTGAATGCCGCGTCGCGGCCGTGCAGAAAGGTAAACAATGGATATGTAGTGCAAGTAGGGCAATGGGAGCGATGGGCTGGCACGTTCCATAATAATTTAATTATAATTTGAAAGCGTGCAAAATATTAAAAAATTGCACAAACTGAAGATGGAACAGAAGGGTTTTCCCTAGGTTCCATTGCTAGGGGTAGCCACCCCTGGCGCCGTCTGTTCACCGCGCTTGTGTGTAAATTAACGGTTCATATGGCTGACAGTTCATGGAAGGCCTGTCGACCAACTGTCTGACAAGAGCTCATATCGCATGGCTCGATGCCCCGATCCATATCGCACCCACGCGATAATGTCAATCAAAAAACTGTTCAGCTCGGAGAAAATTGTTCAATTAACATTGGCCGACAATGACACGGCGACCCACGAAGATTCCCAAGGGCCGATAAGCCGCAAGCCCTGTCCGACATTGGGATAGGTTTATATGCATCTCGCTAACCGGTTCGTCGGGCCTGGCCTGGTCAGGTCCGGTCTCTACCCTGCTCTCAATGAGTGACGTGTGACCAGCGGTCAGCGGACGTCAACAGCCGCTGGGCTGGCTTCGACTTCGGCCAGGGGAAATTGAATTAAAACAAAAGGTTACCTCTGGGCAGGGATTGTGAAGTGGTCGTCGGTTGCGTGTGGACTTAATAGGATTTACGTGCTAAGCGTAATTAGTGAAAAGAACTAGTTCCAGTTTGGCTTGGGTACAGTTGCCAATCGAAGAGCTCGAGGGCCTGCCTCTGCTCGATAGCATTTCCCTGTTATCGTTATCGAATGCACTCGACGCGCACTCACCATGCCCTCGTGTTTACACATTCAAGTGGTTTTTGCATAATTTGCATTTTTAATGAGCTCGCACATTAGATTTCTCCACTTTTGTTATCAGCTAGAAAAACAAATAAAAATTAAGTGAAAAAATGTATAGAAAATTGTATCGTTTTTTTGTTGGTTTTTTAATGCAGCGCATTGATTAGCTAAGCAAAACGGTAAAACAACAACCCCTCAACGGGACACCTAAAGGGGTTGGCAAAGGGTTACGTGCGCTTTTGGGCAGCTGAGCATTCGCCGGAATCCATTCATCATTTGCATAGAAGTGGAGTGAGGGATGCAGGCTGCCTGACAATTCCATAACACTCTCAACTCTTGTATTACCAACATCCTCACACACACACACACACACACACTTATGCATAAATCAACTGCTCTGCCCAGTTACAGTTACATTTGTGTAGCTGAATGTGGCCTCAGCCCAGGCGTGAGTATTCCCAACTTGGGATGGCTGGCAAAGTGTGTGCTTGAGCTAATGCATTGTTTAACAAGTAGCTGACACTGTGGCAGTGTGAACTAAATACTTAGTGCAGGCTAGGTAGGAGAGTAGACCTGGCTGTCGTTGGCTAATTAGATTTGTAGCACAGATTTGGCCTTAATTAGGGGCATTCCTTTGCGGAAAATTGCAATTTAAGATACAGAAATAAATTATAATATATATAAATATTCAAAATTTTGTTTATTTCTGTTGTTAAACATAAGTTTGAATTTTTTCCATTTTTTATGGAGGGAGAAGGTAGACAAAATTATATAAAATATGCAAAAAAAAATGTAATATGCCAATATATTTTAAATAAATTAATTTTTATTGTATTTCAATATATAAGAGCAATTTTCCCTTATTTTTCGTCTTTTTCAGTTTTTTTAATTATGGAGGAATATTTTTTAATGAATTATAATATTTTTATATGAATTATATATAATATTTTTTTTATATATATAGTTATATTAAATTTAAATTACAAATGGACCTCTTCCTTCCTAGAACTCGTAAATATATATCTATAAATCAACTATATTTCCTATATAACTTGATATACAATATGAAGCTTTATATCTTTTATCTCTTCCTTCAAAATCTCAGCTATTCAACTGCTCTGCCATAAGCAGTTCAACTAAATCTGAGTTACTGTGCTCTGCCCGCTTTAACTGCATTTGCTGGACAAATTGGTTGGCCATTTGCCATTGTTGCCAATATATGCTAAACAAGGCACTCAGCTGAGTAAACACAATACAGCAGCTTAGCCGTTGGTTAAGCCACAGAATGTGCCTGGGACTGGCAGCAGTGGGCAATCGATATGTGTTTGCTCTAGGAAATGCAGCAAATGGCACAGACAAAAGCCGCATTCATTAAGTTATGGACATGGATATGAGAGCGCAATATACATATGGCACAAGTGCTAGTTAGTTGAGAAAATAAACAGGGATTGCGAGTGGGCGTGGGAGTGGGAAGGGGAAGCAAATTGCTTAGGGAAATGCTGATGAAGAGGTACAAAAACTAAAGAAGACTATAAAGAGAAAATGCTGAAGAAATGATCAACATACAAAAATATCCTAAAGTGTCTCTCATATTACAAGTCCTCAAATTAAAGTTTATACTCCAAGCTAAAAAGTTCTAAGTTAAGACTCTCTACTCTACCAACCCAACAAGCCCTCAACTAAAGCTCCAACTCTCTACCCTATCAAGCCCTCAACTAAAGCCCCAACTCTCTACACTGCCAATCCCTTCAGTTCTTAGCTAAATCTCTTACTATCCACCACCTTTATCGCTCACAAATACCTGTCTGAGATGTCAGCTATGTATTTGAGCTGGAAATTCCATATCTTAAATGGGACAGCTCAAGCTAATCTGAGCGAGTGCATTTCATAAAAACTTCTCCGCACACTTCCGATTTATAGCTTTGTCAGTTAGGATTCAATTTAATTTTCAATCACAAGACATTGTAGTTGCTGCCGTTGTTGTTTCAGTTGTTGTTGTTGTTCCTGCTGTGGTTTCCTTCAGCTGCTAAGTAGCTGCACGCATAAAACTTCAAATTGAATGCGTTACGAACAACATGCAATCGGATTCTGACGGAGAGCAGAGCAGAGCAGCCACCTAGACATAGACAGCTACCCCAAGCAGAGTGCCCCACCACGGGCAAAGGAAAACAAGAGTTCAGTTAACCAGAAGGCAACACGCAAGAGCTGCAACGGGCATAGCCCGAGGCGGACAAACAGAGCTGAGTTCCAGGCAGCAGAAAAATAAAAAAATGTATATATATAACCAACAGCTCAGGGTAACAGGACGA
Source organism: Drosophila peninsularis (assembly GCA_035047485.1). NCBI lineage: Eukaryota > Metazoa > Arthropoda > Insecta > Diptera > Drosophilidae > Drosophila > Drosophila peninsularis. Next base: position 4,706,077 of record JAWNPN010000014.1, read on the forward strand.
GCACCAGGGCCAGGCACCAGGACAAGGCAAATAGAGAAATGTAGGTAAATATGTCGACACTTGGTCTGGGTCTGGGTCTGGGTCTCGGGGCGAGCTGTGGCTCGTGGCACGTGGATCGCTTGAATTTCTGATGCGTTTTCGATTTTTACACGCGCGGCTTTTACCGCTATGCTACCCACAACATTTTCCACTTTTCTATTTTCTTTTGTATTTATTGTTGCAGAAATTGCAACTTTGTTTACTTAACCAAGGCACAGAGCTGCCATTGTTGTTGTTGTTGTTGTTGTTCGCAGTATTTATTTTCGATTACTTTTCAATTGCAGTTGCTCGCATTGTTTGGCTGCATTTGCTGTGAGTGGCGCAGTAGAATTAGCCAAAACTGTTTTCATGTTCGACAACAAAAACAACGAAAATAATTCAGAATGCCAAAAGGACTGCGGCGGGGTCGGAAGGTAGTCAGTCCAAGGCGCACAGCGCGGCATACAATAATAATTATAATTTTAATTTTTCTACTTTTTTCGCCGTACTTTGCTGCTGTTTAGTGTAATTGCACTTGGTAGCTGAAAGGACAGCCGTGAACTCTGGACAGCAGCAAGTGAAAATTAAAATGTGTCGGCATTTTGAGCAGCGCGATGTAAACAAGAGGGCACAGTGGTTCAGGTGTGCCAAGCAGTGGGTGAAAAGAGTTAAATGGGATTTGGTTTGACAGCTGATTGGGGGCGACAGTTAAGCAGAAGGCATATGCTTGAGTGTGCTTGGAATTGACTCTGAGATTTAAGCACAGCTTTTAGATATGTTTCAAGAATAAACATACAAATCGGACAGAGAGAAGAGAATGCTATTAAGTAGAAAAAGAAATCTATTTTTAAGTGAGATTTTCAGGCAGCAAAAAGGTGAGCGAAGAGCAAGTTGAGTGGCTAGAACTTGAAATTTGTACTGAATCGCTACTTGACTTGAAGCTCAACATAGATTATGCTTAAAGAAAAAACTCACAAATCAAAGGAGAAGAAATGAGCTCACTTAGTTGACTCATAACTTAACTTGCTGAATATATACTTTAATATAAGACTTTGCCTTTACTCAATTCCCAAAGAGAAATTTATAATTAATTTGGTTGTTGGCATATGCATGACATTATTATAGAACAGCTCAGAAAGCTTGAAATATATACGAAATAAATTCAAGCAAGGCTTTCAATAAGCTAATCAAATTTGAATTGAAGATAGTTAAGAGATATTATAGAAAAGATCTGTAAGATATGAATGTACGTTTGCAAGTTCAGTTCATGATATGATTTTTTTCGCTTTCAGCAAAATTCATAATAGAGTTTAAAACATATTTGTTGTTAAAAAAAAAAAATCTGACATAAACAAGCATTTTTTTCTGCTCTTGCCAACTAAACTGAGTTGAATAAGTTTATTTAATTTTGTTGAGTAATGAGCTCCATATATTAGGCCCACTGTGCGCTGCTTGACAAGTGACAGGCCAGCAGACACGGCACACACACTCGCACACACACACTGTGTGTGGCATGTCAACCTGCAGCTGGGTGTTGGCTGCTCGTTGGCCCTGGAATATAGCGACACTTAAAGCGCCAGCGTCATCGCAGGCCACTGCAATCGCATTTAAGGACTAAAACGCTGGCGAGTCCTGACGTCGACTAACTTCGTGGTGCGACGGAACTGTCGCATTTCCGCATTGCAAATGACTCCGTTTCTTTGCCATCAGTGCGGGCGCGAGCTTAGCATTTTTGTAATTAAGATAAAAGCGACAAAGACAAACTGAGCGGAGCAGAGGCTCACGGCGGGGCCTAGACATATCAAAAGCATTTAAGTGTTTATGCAGAAGTCGTCAGTTGGGCTGGAACAAAGGAGGACCACACAACAGGAACAGCCACTGCAGCTGCAACTGAAATTATGTCTAAGCTTTGTTAAATTAAATAAAGAAAATGCGGAAAAAAGCACGAATTGCCTTAGTGGATGATTGTGGAAGATTATCAAGCTATTGGTTGAGAGGTCCACAATGAGGAATGCTTAGTCCTCCATAGGCAGAGGTTCTGTGAGACTTATCGTTAGTCAGAAATCCTTTGCCAGAAAATATTGGACAGAAATACGATCGGAAATCAAACCTACTTAGGTAGAGGATATGGATAATAGGGCAGATAATAAGGATAATAATGATAAGTTAGAGATCCTTGACACTTCTAAGTCAAACTACATTATCAGAAATCATAAGACAAACATCCTTAGATTAATAAATTCTTTAAATTCCATAGTCACAAATGCCGAATAAAAAATCCTAAATCAAAGCCTTTTAGTCAGAACTGCTTTATTAGAACTCCTTAGGCAAAACTCCTTAGTCGGATATCCTACGAAGGAATGCGAATGTCTGAGCTAGGGTGAAAGCTTGCCTTGGATTATCCTTGATTCAAACTTAACACAGCGTACTGTGAAGCTAAAAGATGACGTAAATGATAAGAGCAGACCTAGCCTTGAAAGTAGAAACATAACAGCTCCTTCAAGACTGCATAGATGAAAGCGAATGTTCTCTGAGAAAAGGAAAGACTGGGAGAATATACTTGAGACTGTAGCTGTTTAAAGTAAGAAGAAGTCTTTGATGGGGCCATAGAGTAAACAACTGTCTACAAGTATAAGTACTTTCCTGAACATGAGTTGAAACGGGCCTAAACTTCTGTTAGAGCCAAAATGATCAGCCAGAAACTGTCTTTAGTAAGTTGTTAGAGTATCATAATTGCTGCAGGGAAACTCATCAAACTTATATCTAAATTTAAGCTCTCTTTTAATACTTTTTGTATCTCTCTTGAATTGTTAAATGTAGCGTGCAAAATTGCATAGAGCAAACGTCAGCTTAGCATCAAAGGCAAGTTCGGGCCGCAAAAAGTGAGCAGCCAAATGGACACGCCCCGTAGAGATGCAAAGCAGACCTCAGACAGGCAAAACATGAACAACAACAACAACAACAACTGATAACAACAACAACAATGGCTGTGTTCAGCCTGGACAGCTGCACAATAAACACAACCCCCAATCTAAGGGCTCGACAAACCCGCCAATCCACCAAAACATCGAGAGGCATTACAAGCTCATCAACGTTTAGGATTCGTTTTTTTTTAGAGAGACTTTATTTGATCTAGGCTGGACCAGCAGCCCTTCAATTGTCATTCAAATGTGAACCCGTTTCGCGTGCAGCGCCTGATATTTTGTGACATTTCCACATTAAAAACGTTTTAAAAAAAATAAACATGAAGATTTGGGCGAAGGGATGCGGCGACAGCATCCGTGCTAAAATCTGAGCTCAAATTGAAACATTTTGACCCGAGCCCGACAGCTCTGAAGTGCCGCATTAGAGATTAAAGACCAAACACATGGCACTCAGCTGATGATCTTGATGTTGATGACGATCGTATGATGGGGCACGAAATTTCTGGATTTTTTGTATATTTTTGCTGTGATATTTTGACAGGCTAAAAACGAGAAAAGAAAAGAAAGACTTAAGATAAGATCTGATTTTGGTCAAAATACAAGGGATAGCTATATGCAGAGAGAGCGAGAGAGAGGGAGAGAGTGAGTGGACAGGGGTATACCTTCATATTGCAGCCGTCAATTAACGGCAATTTATAGCCTCAAGGGCACGCTTCACGTTGTGCCCAAGTCTTTCCAAACGTAACAATTAACAATTGTTGTCGCTCCAGCAACAACAGCAACAACAACGACAATGCACACGAGCTGCGCCTGCGCAACAACAAACAACAAAATCAAACAAACATCAAAAAAACGGAAATATTTCCGATGGCGCGAAATGGAGTGCGCTTTAATTTGCATAAATTACGCCAACAGCTACGGCTACAGCATCTAAGCCAAAAGGATGCAGGCAGAAAGGGTTGCCTGGCTGCCACCACTCGGCCTCGCCGTGTGTGTGTGTGTGTGCCGCCCGCTCGACAGGCCCACTCTGCCGCCTGTTCAGTGCTCAGTGTTCAAGAGGCTGCACTTGAAAAACAAGCAAAAGTACAGTAGAGACTAAGACTTAACGAACTTGTAATGCGCTTACTGTAGGTATGACTGAGCTGTAGAGCATCTGCTAAATATATATGAAAAATGTACTTTTTTGGAGTGATTCCTTTGAGTATACAAATATTTTATTTGTATTAAAATTAATATAAATTTTTTATTTATATATTTTATATTTTTCTTCATTTTTTTTAACTTAAAAATTTTCAATTAATATTTTATTTTTGCTATATAAAGAAATCAAATAAAGCCAAAGTATTTAAGTTTATTTATTAATATTTATTTCTGTTAATTTATTTATTTTTTTCATTTAAAAAAATGTTTAATGTATTATTAGATACATTTGTCATATATAAAAAATCATTTCAGCATAAGATTTGCCATCAATAAAGTTTTTAAAGTGAGTTTCTTATGAATATAAAATAGAAATAAAAATAGATAAATTTATATAAAATTTTATTTATTTTTTATATTAAACTTTCTTTATTTTCATATTAAATTTTTTTTTTTAATTTTAAAAATATTTCAATTTATTTTTCATATTCTTCATTTGCCCCGTCAAACCTTTCCCTCTAGCCCAACACCCCTACCCATACCCTTCAAGTCTGTTGCAATTGTACAGACACCCAGGCTGGCACTAGAACACATGCACATGAGCCACTTGGAAGCATTCGACGTTTTTGTTTAAAGTAAAAAATGAAAAAGGATTTTTTGTAGCTGCTCAGTTGCTCGTCGAGTGGTTGATTGCATTTATGGGCTGGACGCGCGACCAACCGCTCGATGGTCCGCTGGCCTCGAGGCGGATGCTGAGGCTCGCGGTATGATGCCGATGATGATGACGTCGAGGTGTGGCCGCTTAGTTCAGCCGTGAAAATGTAATGTACATGGCAATTCCATTTAATATCAGAGTAGACATCCAGAAGAGTTACGCAAATAGCCAAAGGGCAGGGATTGAGGCGGGCCAGCAGACCAGCCCCGTCCAGACGAGGCCAAGCCAAGCGCCGCGTCGCTGGTTTGGCAATCATTTTAAAACCCGCATAATTGTCAGGATTTGCACGCCTTGCGTAGCGGCCCAGAAGGGTTGAGGTGGGCGGTGCGGGGCGTGGCGTCAACTGCAGTGCGCAATTTGAGGTTAGGCTAAAGCGCGAAAATCGCAAAAACTCGCCATTAAACTGAAATTAATCCGTAACGGGTTCGGAATGGTAATGAAATGGGGATTTTCTGGGATTTGCGTCTAGAGTGAAATATCTAAAATTAGATAGAAAATCAAATGGCCTATGTAGAGAAGTGAAGTGGCATATGTACAGTATAGAGTAAAAACTTTTTAAATCTTTCTATACAATGAACAAAAATATATAAAAAATAATATAAAAAAATTTTAAAAATAAATAAATTTATTGAAATTATATACTAAAAAATTAATACAAAAAAATTAAATTAGAATTAAATACTAAAAATTTAATTTGTTTAATTTTAGGTAGAACATTTAATGTCAAACAAAATTTTAAAATTAAAATTATAAAACAAAATAAACAACTAAAAAATAAATTTTTTTAAATTACCAAAGTTTATTAAAAAAATTTCTGCATAAATAAAATTCAAAAATTCGTTCTTCCCCTTTCCCAGAACCAACTGAATTTCACTATTCAAAAAACGTTTGCAGAGAATAAATTATTTATTACCAAGATTTAAGCGCAAACCCAATTTGCGCTGCGCTCTCATCACACAATCTCTTCCATATTGCCTTTTTTCTCAGCTCTCCATAAACCACATCTGACAATTATCGTGTTTTAATTACGCCGTGAAGGCAGGCGATTGCCGGAGATTGGCGCGCTGCGCTTTATTGAGGCACCCCAGGTGACAAGCGCACTCGTCCGCTCGCTGAATGACAAAACCGCAAAAATTGTAAATTGTGAAAAATAAAAAAAAGTAAACCTGAAGAAATTGAAAGCGAGACAATCAACGCGCACCGCAGGATGCCTGTGCGAAATAAAAAACACGCGCAGGATTACAAAAAATTAAAATGAAAATGTCAGCGTTGCCAGGGGAGAGCAGCACAGATAAGGCCTGTCATAAAAAAGGAGAGTGAATAAAAAAAGAGGCGAAAATTAAACTAAAATTAATCGTTTGCACGTGCATTGAAATTGAAAATCAATCGAAGACCAAAATCGAGGCGAAAATGTCACCTGGAGCTGGAGCTAGAGCTGAGTCTATTGCCAGACGATTTGACAGCGAAATTGATGATTCAAATTGAGGCTGATGTTGGTAAAAGTGCGCCAGAGACGACGAATTATTGTTAATGAACATTGGTATTATATGATGATGATGATAATGATGCTGATGATGCTGATAATAATCAGGTTGTTGCTGAACGTCGACTGAGGACACTTGATATGTCTATCAAAGCAAATTATTGAAGCTTGTTGTGCGTGAGTGACTGAATGAGTGTGTGTCAATGTGAGTGTGTGTGTGTGTGTGTGTCTTCCACATAATTGCACAGCATGCGGCTCAGCTCACAAAAGAAAGTTTTTTATTCGACAGACAAAATTGAGCAAACGATTTCGTATTGAAAAAATAAATAAGTTCGATTATGTCATATAATGAGGACAATGTTAAATGGAGCACCCGGAAGAAGTGCGAGAGTGCGAGATTAAGAAATTCATGTTGGTGGAGAAGACGGTAAATTCAATTTGATAAGCATCAAATATATTTCTAGGTGGCAAACCAAATGTAGTCTGAATGTTGTTTGACAGCTGCTTTTGACAAGCGAACTTCAGATTGGTTTAGTCAAAAATACTTTCCGTTTGCCAACACTGTTTACTCCTTTGTAACAATTTTTTGGCACATTGTCAACACTGCCAAATAACACTGCTTACTAAGCCTGTTAACCAACACTGTTTCCTAAGACTGTTTACCTACACTGCTTAGTTACCCTGTTTGCTAACACTGTAGGCTCCCACTATTTAACAATACTGTTCTCCCAGAAACACTATTCTTACCCCTATTTGCAAACACTCTTAGTAAAGCTTAAACTTTTTTTACAACTCTTCAACTGACCTAGAAATAAATTTTAGCAAAAAAAAGCAAAAACCTAAATCATGTTTGACAAACAAATTAGCAAAAACTTTCAAGTGCGGGCAGTGAGCGTCAAGCAGAGCGATTAACTTGCTGTTAAACTGTGACAGGCTGTCATCAAGCCTAAACTTGGCCAAACAAAAAACCAATTGAATAATGCATATTTAAGCGAGTGTCAAGCCAAGTAAAAGTAAGAGATATCCACATAATAAAATATAATTTGTTGCCGATTGGTTATTTATGGCCGAAAAGCAGGCCTCGAGCCAATCAGCTTAACGCGATTTCAATAATTAAGAAGCCGATTCAAACAAATCAAATTTGACAGCACACTTAAGTGTTTGTCAAGCTGCGAAATATTGAAGATAAATAAGATTCATATAAATCACAGGAAATTTGCATTTTTGAGTTAGTTGAATAATGTTTGAATAATGTTTGAAAATGCGTTTGAAATATTTTAAAATTTTTGTTAGTTGATAAAGTTGGTTTAAGAAAAATAGTAAATAAATAAAATAAATATAAATTAAATCGGATTTGCATTTTTGATTGACATGAGAAGTGTTTTTTGATTAGTACAGATTGAATTAATTTTTAGATATTTTTAAAATTTTTAAAGTTAGTTTATACATAAATATTTGACTCTGGGTCTGACTGAAAAAATAAATTAATATTATATTTTATAGTAAAATATATTATAGTAAATATATATATATATTTAAAAAAAATTTTTTACAGATTTATAGCTTAAGAAAATTTATATTTATGTTTATATATGTTTTATATATATATTTTATATTTTTTCAAATACATAAATCCCTTAAAGTCACATAAAATATAGAAAAATATCCATAAAACTCTACATTGCACAACAAACACTTGAGTTTTAGCCAAGCAAACAACATAAAAATTGTCAAACAACAACATGCGGAGCCGCGCTGCACCGCTGAACCACCCGACGCACGCACACCCGGCCCTTGTCCGCTGGGGGTCAACAGGGCTGCCCGTGCAGAGGTCACTCGATAAAAAGGGACGTAAAAAAATATATATATGAAAATCAGCGTAACATGGAACGATTGACTAAATGATGATATATATATATATATATATATATATTTATGTATATATATATATATATAAATATCGTTAAGTTAGACAGCTGGCTGGGCACTATTGCCGTCTCGCTCGCTCTGCGGCTGCTGACGCTGCGCAGGCGCACAGCGTGTCATAAAAAAGCACTTGAGGCTAATTTCGCCTCGGCTTGTTCAGCATTTTGCCAATGGCCAATGGCAGATTTTTTAATTAAGCTAGCAACATGATTGTTAATAGCAACAACAACAACAACAACAGCAAATTGTCGCTTTAAAAAAAGCTGTTGGCAAGCAATTTGTTGTGCATTGAATGAATAAGTGAGTGAGTGCCTGAGCGAGTGTTTGACTCAAAGAGTGAGCAAATGAATAACTGAACAAATGACAGCTCACATTTGTTGTTGTTCTTGTTGCTGCTGTTGCTGCTGTTGTTTCTGGTGCGTCCAGTGCACACGCATATTGAATTTCCAGAGAACATGTTTTTTAATTTTCATGCCAGAATAATTTTGAATGGCGGAAAAACGGTTGGACAGCGAAAAAAAACACAGCAAAGACAAACAAAATGCAAGTGAGTGAAGTGGTGGGAAATGCCTGACTAGCAGATGCCCTGTAGAGGCAGAGAAATTTATAGAAAAGGAGACAAAGATATATAAAGAAAGCGAAACAGAGATAGGGAGAGAGAGAGAGCCAGATAGATAGAGAGAGAGACAGAGATTGATAGAATTGAGAGACCGCGAAGCAGATACAAAACTCAGAAGACATGAGACTGAGACTGGGTCAACAGCAACAGAGACAGGATGGAGAGAGAGAGAGGGAACATCTCTCTGTGCCCTTATGCTTCCCTCTCCCACTCACACAAACTGACCCAACAACTCATAATACCCTATATTCGCCACATACTCATTACATACAGGGTATCGCCGCATTGTTGTTGCTTTCTGTTATCTTTTTTGGTTTTTTCTCTTTTGCCACTATGAAAATAGCCAATGGCCAGTGGAGCTCGAACCCCGGACAGCTAACAAGCTGTGGCATTGACCATGCGGACCCCCCGTCCCCAATGGCACTTGAGGCACAGGTGAGCTGGCGAGCAGGTGAGCAGCAGCTGCTGTCGCTGCTGCATTGCATTTTGGAACTTTGGTTGTTGTTTATTTTTGAAAGGTTATTTGAAATTGGCTAAATGATTGGCAAAACAGCAGGAAAACGAAATTAATTGCTGCTATGCAGAGTTACAAGAGTTCACAGTGAATTAGCGTTAAAGCGCCGCGACACAGACCATTGTGAATGGATTGAATGGGGTTTTGAACTGAGTTGAGTAACACAGAAATATTTGGTTGACATGTAGAATATATAAAATGTGGATTGAATTGGAGTCAATCACAATTGATTGAGGGTATCAACAGAGGATTAAAGAAAGATCAAATAGAAATTAAAGGAAAATAAGGGCAAAATTTATTTATAATATATATAAATCTAAATGAAACAATAATAAAAATAATATATACTAATAATAATATTAAAAATAATAAAATAATATATTATAATAATAATAATATACCAATTTTTATAATAATTTAATTTATTTAACATTATAATATTAAACAAATATTTTTTTATATACACAAATATAAAAAGTATTTTTTTTTTATATCTTTCATTTTATTTATTGTTTATTTATTTATTTTTAAATTTTAAAAAAATGTATATTTTTTTAATTTTTAATTATTTTTTTATAATTTATGAGAAATATTTTATAACTTATATATATATATTTCTTAAATATATACAAAAATTAAATATTAAATATTAAATTAAATTAAAAATTAAAATCAAAATTTCCTGTAGACCTTAGTCAGCTCACAGCTGCTTCGCTACTACAGCTTAGCCTACCCATGGGCATAGATCAGCTATATCAGGCATGCAACTCTCGGCACTGCCATAAATCTGAGATGCTTTGATCTGTGCGGACTCGCCCCTCGGCTGTCAACCCTTGTGGCATGCACCACGCACGCAACCACTCAACCACTTGAAAAGCGAGTGCAAAGGCAATAAATCTTCAAAAAAAGATAACGGAGAAATTTGTCACTTTCACCGCGACAAAAAAAGAGCCAAAAAATAAAACAATTGACAAATGCGTTAAATTCTACACAAAAAAACCCAAAAAAACAATGTATAGATGACAATATATGGGCAGTGAGTTTTACGCTAAATTGCTCAAGGATAAAGGACGCAGGATAAAGGAGTGGAGGCAGCCGCGTAATCCTTTTTTGAAAAACAACCCAGTGCGATTGCCACTCAAAAGGTGAAAATTGTAGAAAAACAAAAATCAAAAAATTAATACGTATATCCTTTGGCTGGCCAGGAGCCAGAAGCAATCGCCTGCTGCGCGCACGCGCTGACTTATTGGCAGCTGCGCAGTCGCAGTCGCCGTGGCCGCTGACCAGGCGCCTGCCTACGGCCCGCGGCCTGCGGTCGCCGCACGGACAAATTGAAATAGCAAAATCATTTCGAGCGACACGGAAAATCGCATTTAATTACGTGTTTAAAAATTTCTCCAAAATCAACCGCGCTCAGTTTTCGGAGCAAATTCACGCCTCGCTACACAAAAGCGCTGTAAATTATATATTGTTAGACGTAGCTTGGCCAGCGGTCAGTTGCCGGCGTTTCAGGGGCGAGTTGCGTAATTGCAGCGCTCTGAAACAATTGCGCACAATCAAACACAACAGGATATCGCTTCTAACCAAGCTGACCCTCTCCCTGGTGCCTCCCCCTGCCTCAGCCTCAGCCTGAGTCTCTGGCTCTGGCTTTGGTCATGTAATTTTATTAGTGCCGCGCTCATCGATTGTTTGCTTAGGATGCCGCTGGCGTTGTTATAGTCGAGGGCAATAGTTATTATGTACATGGCCAGTTACATGACAGCCCATAATAATAAATATTGTCAACTAAATTATGAAACAACCCCCAACCCCGAACCCTTAACACAGCCATGACACGCAGTCGATGCAGCTCAACAATAGAATTTTAACTGAATGGTAAAGTGCATTTATGACAAGCTATTCAAATAACTCAACTTCGATTTGAGCTAGTGTTAGCTATGGTTATGTAAAACTTAAGGTCTTAGTTTAAGATATAGACTGAAACTTAACTATTCATTGTTTCATATACTCTCATAATGACATAATGACGAATTTAATATAATAAGACAAAACCTTTTTAGAACTCATAATTTCTTTATATAACAAAGAACTTTAGTTTACATTTGAATTTACGCACGTTATAGCTTTTGAATTTAAATCATATTAACGAACTAGTTTTTGCATACATCTGGCAACACTAATACTTTTTGCTGACAATATTCCAATTGGAGTTGATATCAATGGAAACTAGTAACGTTGTTTGCCATTTTAAACTGTTCTGAATGTATGTACAAATAAGAAACTAATATTTAAATATGTAATAAATATACAAAGAGAGAATCAGTAAACCAACTATAACAAGCTAATATTGCCTATCAAATAATTTCAAACTTAATTTAAATTAATTCCAGTTTACACAAATCAAGGGCTGCCACATCGTCAAAAAAAGGTTACATTGAAGTAAGAAGCCACCACATATAATTGTGGTGGTGAGTATGCAGTGCTAACGATATATCGATAGCTTTAAACGATATACGCAATTGGATATATAATAATAACCTAATTATTATGACATATACAATAATATTAGTAACAATAATTAGATATAATATATTATAAAATATACAGGCATGCATAAGAACACATCATAACGATCGATAACTCATCACTTCAACTGTAACATTAAAATACTCAACACAAGCCACTTGTCAAAAGTAACGGGTATGTGTACAAGCTCTCATCTCTAAAACGTAACTAAATTTTTGTAATATATTTGGAAAGGAAATTTCAACCAAAAAATGGCCAGCAAACAGTTGTTGACTCGTGCTAGCTCCCTTGGACGCTGCAGCCAGAGCAAGTTGACGCCCCTGGCTAGCGTGCGCCTGTTCAGCTCACGCAGCGACATCGAGAAAGTCACACATACGGGCCAGGCAAGTACCGCAGCGCTCAGCTGTTCCCTTCGCGATTACGCAAACATAAATTGTTATTAATTCTGATATTTGGGCTTAATAATATTAGATCTTTGACAAGGACGACTATCGCAATGTGCGCTTCACAAATGCCAAGCGCTACGTGAACGAAAACTGGGGCATCAAGCTAATCGACGAGATTCCACCCAAAGAGTGCGAAGAGCGCGTTGTTTACTGCGACGGTGGCAATGGGCCACTCGGTCATCCAAAGGTTTACATTAATCTGGTAAGTGTATGGTATTTAGATAAATTGACTGAGTCTTAAATAATCTGTATTTCTTTTAGGATAAGCCCGGCAATCACATCTGCGGCTACTGCGGCCTGCGTTTCGTGAAGAAGGATCATCATCATTAATCAATCTTGAAATCTTGTTACTAGTTGAATATATATAACTATTAAAAAAAAGAAACATCCTATAAATATCAAGCTAACGGAACTTAAACGTATGTGTTTACTGGAATAAAGGCGGAGATATATGTAATCATATGAAGCAACTCCCTTGAGGATAAGTATAACAAAGTATAACAGACAACAGTTATCTAGGTGAAACCAATTGGAATTGATATTCTGCTAAGCTTTCGCTCTGATCGCACTGAATACTTGTCTAAGGTTAGGAGAAAGAGTTGGTGCTTATAAGAAAGTATATTTTTCTTTTACTAATTTTGAAATGAGAAATCTTTGAGAGAAGACCTATAGACCATTTTAAAAAATTTTATATCCATACATAATGATTCCTCTTTGACTAACTTGACTTCAGAGTGAGAAACTTTATCAAAACTTTACCAAAATTTGAATATTATTTTTCAATTCTTGAATTTTTCCGTCTTTTTTCTTCCCATCAAGGGTAGTCGGAAAAGTTGACTACCTTCGTAGATTCTTATTAAAAATTTTATTGTAATAAAAAAAGTAATCTAAAGATAATAAAAAAAAGACCCTATTGGCATAAATTAGAATTGGAACTGTAGAAATCATATTATATTCAAGCGCAAACCAGACGCAATTATTGAAACGAATACAGCAAACCAGCTGCTATATATAATAGTATATATATAAGCAAACCAAATGATATATACACACAATCAGTCATAGATATATAGAATGAAACGATCCTGAGTTTTTGTTGCATTTGTTTTATTGCACAACACTTTGCTTCACTTTTTGCTCGAATGATGTCTAATACAATGTTAAATGTCTGCGTATTAGCATTACGGTCTATTTGTAGCATGAAAATTAATAACTAAAATGTATATATATAAATATCTGATATATAGAGAGATATAAATATGTATGCAAAACAATAATTATCAAAAAATATTAAGCAAATTATATAAATGTATATATAAAGTATATAAGAACTGATTCGTTCATAACATATTGGGAGTGCAATACATATATATAGAGGTATATAGTAAGTATATCAAAAACAAAATGTATATATATATATATATATAGATCATATGCTATACGATATTTGTTTTTTGTTGTTTCTTTTCTTTTTCTTTTTTTTACTACGGGCACTTTAGATGCTGCACGCTCCATTGAGACACAGATAGTACCACGAAGAGAATACAAATGTAAAAAAAATAAATCGAGCGGGCCACGCCGGCCCCGCGGACCATGCGCCATGGACGCGCCGAGCCGCACTGGCGGCCCAAACTGAAAAGAATCATGTTCACACAGCTGCAGCAACGCGGCCTGGACAGGACAGCACAGGACGCGATGCCTTACTCAGCGCCCGGAGCCGGCACGACTCCCAGCAGCAGTGTGCTCTGGAACTGAAGGTGTCTGTGTGTGCGCACACAGGCGAGGCGGCGATATATGTTGTCGTCGCGCTCGCTCAAATAATCATCAATGGTCAATAATCGTCATCATCTGTTGTCTCAATTGCGTTTCATTTAAAACACCAACAAACACTTAAGAGAATGTAAACTAAAATGTAATAGGTTCTAATTTGGATGTTGTGTGGGACTATGTTGCCGACGAATCGCTTTAGCTTGACTTCATACTGTTGCTGCTGTTGCTGCTGCTGCTGGCGTTGGCGTAGCAGCAGCAAGGTTCGCTTATCTTGATTGGGGCAATAGTTGTTCACCACTGGTCACCAGAGGTTCCGTGGCATGGCGTAGCCTTCTTTTGTCACAAACACGTTGCGACTCATGTACGCCTTGCGGTCGCCGCCAGCTGCCGGCCCAGCAGTGCCAGCCGCCGTGCCGCCCTCCCGTTTGACGGTCGTCTCCTTGCGGCCATCGATCACGCGGGTGACCGTCGTTGTCTTCTGACCGGTGGAGTCTTGGGTCACCTTGGTTGTCTCGTAGCTGCCGTCGGGCTTGCGCACCGTCTTCGTCATGACGCTCTGGCTAAACATCTTCGGGCCCTGATAGGTGCCGTCGAATACGCCGCCAAACGGGGTCATGGGCGTCATAATGTTCGGCTTGGAGTGCGGCGGCGGACGCGACGGAAGCAGCACGGCCGGCTTCATCTCACCATCGGCATTGAGAGTGCCGTGTATGCGGCCCATGATGAGCTCCTCGTCGGTGAGCTTGAGACGGGGCGCGGCCCGGCGCAAGCCACGCTGATTGGAGGGCAAAATATTGTCATGGCCTTCCTCCGGATTCAAGCGTTGTATCAGCGAGTACAACTGATCCGGATAGATTCTGCGAGGAGTAAAAGGGAACGTCAAAGTGGACTAAGGTAGATATGGAGCACCTACTCTCCATCCAAATCGGTGTCCAAAGAGTTGTTCTTCTTCTGAAACTCCTTGAGTATCTTGCTCTCAAAGCCCGGCTTCAGGAAATCGTCGCGCAAATTGCGCTCCAGCCCAGCATCTGCTGGAAAGGACACAAATTGATAGATAATCTCTTATTGGACTTCCTAGCCAACTCACCTTCATTGTCCTGCACTGATTCCAGCAGACGCTGCAGCTGGCGCTCGAAATGTTTCTGCATCTCCAATGGGCTCGTGAAGACCTGAAAGGCGAACTTGCGATCGTTGTCGAAGAGTTCGTCGTCCGTTTCGGCCTCCTCGAGCCATTGCGGCTTGCGAAACTCGTCCTTGTTGGAGGCGGAATCGGATGCGGAAGCGCTGCAAAAGCGTAGGCGGCGTTAATGCAAAGGTGCATACACGCACACGCATACATAGAAAGAGTTATGACACACACACACGCACACAGACACAGACATAATGCATTAATCAACCCCAGCAAAGCCCGCAGGAAGTTCACTTCAATACGCAGCCTCCGCTCAACACACACACACACATGCATGCAGGCCTTGCGCCTGTGTGGTATCCTGGTAAAAAGTGTATCTATCATAGCAGGTGCCTGGTTTATCGATCCATTGAAAAAAGCCGCAATGGAAACAAAAAAAAAACACCAGAAACTTACTCCGACTCCTGCTCGAATTCCGATTGGAACATTTTCTTCAGTATGTCCATTGCCTTGCTGTTTGGTTGTTTTCAATAAGCTGCCAGAAAATGCTTAAGGCTTTATCCTTTCGCCGTCACGAAGTCAGCAACGCAAACGTTGTAAATTTGTTGTAGAGAAAGAAAAAACTAAAAGAACCAAAATGACGCAAATAACAATTGTCTTAGCAAACTTGTTAAATATCTGTGTATATGTATTTTTTGTTTTTTTTTTTAATAGTTATTGTAGTTTTTCTTTCGATATTTGCGTTGTGTGCACAAAACTTTTTCAAGTATCTCCTAAACACCACCACGACGAACAGAAATTGCTCGATTAGCGAACAGCTGAGCGGCGCAGCAGCAGCGGTGAGCGTTTCGTTTCAACTCTGTTCGACGCACACACACGAAATGGAAGCGAAACACTCACTGCTGCACTGTGTACATACTGGAATCAGAACATGGCGCGCTGATTTGAAAATGATCTGCTAGAAATTTTGTTGAAGCCCCAAAAATCAAAATTCGATTTGGTTATAATAATTTATTAAACTTTTTGTTCTAAATCTAACTAGTCTTTTTAATACTTAGAAATTGTGATACAAGAGGCATAGAAACACTGACAAATTCTGCTTATTATATATAGAGATGTCACCTCTCTAAAACGCTGCCAATTTGAAAGATTCTCTATTTGTACTCTTGGCTCAGGCTGTGTTAGTTCATATGGATTTGTTAGTTGTCATTTGATTTACTGACTCTATTTGAGCCGCAAATACAAACTGCGAGATCGTCGATTGGTATTCATTTGTACAATTATTAAGTTGCTGTTGCTCCTCTCCATAGCCTGGATTACTTCTTGATTTTCATTGCTTTCCTTGTTTTTTTGTTTTTTTGGTACTCGTTTGGACGCCGCTCTTGTGCTTAAGACTAAAATATATCATAGTATCTTGAGCATTATAGCAAGTTCTCCTTGTCCCCGGTGCTGCAGCGTTTCCCCTTCTGGATCTTCATCATTTTATTCTCGTCGGCGCATTTGGTGGTGATGGCGTTGCGCACCTCCTTCTCGCTGGCGTTCGATTTGCGTGTGACGGCAAAGATGATGTCCTGGATCTTGAGCGGATCGAGCATTTGCTTGAGCGGCTTTTGCTGATCCTTAAAGGCTGGCGACGGCTTCCCAGTCATCGAGTGCGTTGCCAGGACCTCGCGATCGAAAATCGCCACCAGCAATTTGCGCGTGGCCAGCGAGGAGGCAGCCCAATTGATGTTCTCAAAGACGCTAGCCGGCACACAGGTGTTGTTCGGTCCGATGGAGACCATCACATTGTCAGTCTTCTGTTGCAGCGCCTTAAGCTCCGGCTTCCTGTCTCCGTTGCCGTTGCTCTTGCGCGACGGAAGCTTATATTGCAAATTGAGCAGCTGCTGCTGCTGCTGTAGGGGCTGTGGCTGAGGTTGTGAAGCAGCCATGTCCTGCAGCTCCAGCTTGCGGCGCTTGATCAGCTGCAGTGGCGTCGAGGACTCGCGCTTGATCTGATGATGCTGCAACTGCTCATCGTTGGCCATGCAAATCTCTAGACGATCCGAGTCCGCTGAGGTGCTCAGGCTGTTCAAACTCTCGGCGGCCAGGCGTATCTCAATGGCATCCGAATCGTTGCAGTCGGCGCCAACAGACGAAATGATCTTATAGTCAATCACCTCGCTGCGCTGGGGCTGGGCGGAGGTAGGTGCGCATATGACCGAGCTGGGTGGCGTCAGGATCTGTGGCTGGTGTGTGGGCGGCGAGTCCGCAGTGACCGTCATCGTGGCCGTGGCCTGCTGCATGCGCGCCGATGTCGCATGGATTTGCGACAACAAATCCGTATGCTCCTGCAGCTTGCTCTCCAGATAGCGCACCTTCTCGCGCAGGGCACGATTCTCGGCCTCCACCTGGGGATCGGGGTCGAGCGAGCGCAGCAGACCAAAGTCCTCGCTCGTCGTCTGTGACCAGGCATTGAGCAGCATTCTCTGCTCCGCACGGCCGTGCCAATGAGTATCATCGCGAACATTTATGAAATTCGAGCCATTTACTGACAATATCTAACAATGGGAAAATAAATTAAATATATGTACATATATGAAACTACAGAGGGCTGCGGGCAACTTACATGAGGATCCATTTTGAGTCTCCGGTTTGCGGTCCTGCGTTGTGTGCGTCTTGCAGGATGAGCGTAAACTGTGCGGAGCGCTGTAGAAACCCAAAGAAATTGGCGGTAGAATATCAAACAACGCGCGAAAAACCCAGAAATGCATGTCGAGAGAGTATGAGAGAGAGAGACACAGAGGGGTAGTTTCAAGTATTTAGCAAAGCCAACAACAATCCAATGCATTCCAACTACTTACACATGCTACCTGGCCACCAATACAGCTGTCGGGTATAAATGAGTGAGTGTGTATGTGTGTGTGAGTATTGCTTGAGTTCTAGCTGTAGCTGCTTCAGGTATTCGAATTTGTTCTCTTCTATTTGCACTCTCTGGAATGGGACTTTCTATACTATATCCCAACTGGCCTGCGAGCAAGTTTCATTTTTGATCCTTTTGCTCTTGTTCTTCTCTTTTAGGCCTGCCTGCACCACGCTGCGTGCATTCTGTTTGCGCGGGAACAGGAGTCGGAGTTTTCAGGGCAAATAGAGTTGCCAGAGCGTCTCTTTTGTGATAATGTCTCTGTTTCCACTGGACATTAGCAGTGAAAACATATGGAGCAAGGATGTTACAGATTGCATATGGAAATATAATAAATTATATGAATTTTATTTATTTAAGCTACATATATAGCTGCAAACCGGTTTGGTTGATCGGGCGCAATGGGACCAGTTGTCGGCTATAAAAATAAGTCTCCCTCTAGGAAGGGCTCTCTCTGATCGGAATCAAAAAACATCCCTCTAATGGCTGCAGATGTTACAGCCATTAGAGCATGAAGCATAATGGAATTCTTAAGTAGAATCTGCTTGCCAGGTAGAACGACTGCATTGTTGCGCTCTCTTTTTGTGTAACGTATGTCGTCTGGAAGCCGAATTCGCAAAATTCTGAATGTTTTTCCAGGGAAAACCTTGAAGACATTGCATTTTTTATGTATAACTGATTGTGTAGGCAAAATTGGTCACAGATGAGCAGAAGTCTAGAATGATTTTAAAAATATATTTTTTTGGCTGGTATAAATGCAATTGGGGGTTTTTTTTTTAAACAAGATTCAGAATTTCAGAATACGATAAGATTGGTATACTATATATTTTTTATAGATAGACATATATACATACATATGTACATAAATGGCCTGGTTCGTAACTCTAATGACTTTCATTTCCAAGAAAAATCTTCAGCTGAAACTGTTTTCCCTAAAGGATGCATTATCAAAGCGAATTTCCCGTTCTCAATAAATATGCACTTTTGCGATCTCTGGTAACTCTAGTTGCCATCTGTCAAACCGAAAATAACTGTTAATCCTAGATCGTAAAATCTAAAGGAGTTTTCAAGGGCAGCCGTAATAGTAGATTAAAATAGTTTTCGCAAGGAAAAACCTTTGCAGCTGCACACACATTTTGTCTTACCTGTTGCCTATTACCTGCGAAGATGCATAATTTTCATAATTTCGGGAATAAAAATGACAATGTCCAGCCGAATCTTACGCCAGTCCAACACATCGCACAGCCGTGGTCAGAACAAGCTCGAGCAGCAGCAGCCGCAGCGTACGCGAATCTAAATACGAATCACCTGAGTACAAATCATTTCGCGCCAATCGCGCCATTTACACCTGCGCCGTATTCGCTCGCTTATCAACAGTACTTAAGTCAATTCCCAGTGCATCCGGTGCCCCGTTATTATACTTTGGTGACTCCGACGCCTCTGAACTACAACCTGAACCTTGCCTATCAGCAGAGAGTAGCACCCAGAATGGACATTGAGAAGTATATCAACTATGAGCTCAGCAAGCAGCAGAGTATGATGCGAAACCAGGCCGTCAGACCGCGACCGTTGGCGCAGCTGCAGTTGCCAACGAGCCAACCAGTGGTGGTGCCCAAGAAGGAGCCACAGGAACGGCGCGTCATCAACGTGAAGGTGGTCTCCATGTCTTCTACTAGTAGCTCACGTAAACCCAAACCTGACATCGAGCCGCTGCCGCCCGTCGAGGCCTCATTCAAGGAGAGCGTGGCCAAGATTAAAAAAAGTCAGCATCATTATACGCAGCTCTTTGAGCGGCTGACCGGCATGCTGCAGACGTTGAATCAACGCTATGATGGCAGTAAACCGGAGCCGAAGCCAGAGCCAGTAGTGCGGCATGCTCCGCCGCCACTGAAACGGGCACGTCACATTTCCAGCAGCTCAAGCGAGTCGCATCCGGAGTTGGAGAAGGGCACAGGTCTCTCGTATTATCCGCAGCTTGTGCCTCTGTCAGATGGCAGCTCGGAGTACCTGCTGGGTCCCAACGGCACGCGCATCAATGCCAAGGCCTATGACAACATTATATGGACAAGTGCGCCCGTTGCCACCCGCTGCCTGCTGGCCGTCGTCTTCACCAACGATGAACTGGCCACGCACACCCTGACCGGCAAGCCATCGCCTGCGTTCTACGGACGAGAGCGACCAGCCAAGAAGATGCTGGATCAGAATAAAGTCGATGATATCGTTGTCAGCGTGCGCAATCGCACCGGCTGCAAGGAACGGCACATCCGAGCCACCATTACCACCAAATGCGCCGATACGGCCAAAAAGTACAAGCGGCGCGCCAATAAGGCTCTCAAGGACAATGCCATAGACGAATGAATACAGGATAACAATTTAAACTTGAAAAGGATGTGATACAGACAAGTCAAGATAGACATAGATATAAGAATCATTATAATAATTGTAACGACTTCCTGATGCGAATAAAGCTGCTCAACAAAAAGCAAATTTTATTGGTGCCGCGCCTGCCACAGCCTCCTTCCTATAACAATAACTTAAGAGTGAAGATTACTTCTTGTTCGGATCCCAAGCCTCCACCTTTGGTGGCGTTGTGGTGTATGGCATGTATGCCTCTGTAAACACAAGTGAAATTTGGTTACGGCTAGAGCCAGATTCATTCAAATCTCAGATTTACCCTTGGTGCCAGACAGATTCTCACTGTGATCCGCAATCCATTTGTGTTTGGGTCGACAGCCATCACGAATGGGCGGCAAGTCGGTCTATGGATAAAAATACACAATGTATATTAAAAAAATTACAATCCCATAAACAAGCTCGCACACCTTGTAGTGCATCCAGCCATACCACTCGGCGGGTATTTGGGAGCCGTCGTAGTCCATGTTCACATGGGGTGAGAACTCGATCCAGCGATTGCGGCCATAGAAATAGTAGGGATTCTCATAGTACCTGTTGCCGTACTTGTCGATGCCAATTAGCTTGCCGGTCTTCAAGTCATCATTTCTGTTTGGAATTTAAGAATTTTGCAGCTTATATAAGAGAGAAGGATGCCCATTGGCTTACCTGTATAGCTTTAGAAAAGCTTGCTTTGGTCCACCAGCTTCGCGTATTGCCTGAAAGAGTCTGCCCAGGCGATTAATACCTAGAAATTTTGCCATTCTGTTTGCCATACAAATAAATATTAATACTTTTCTAAATTTGTGATTGAGAAACTTACGTGCGAAACAAAGCAAAGTTGCCACTACATTGAAATTCCTAATGTTATTGTTGTGCTGCCAGGGCTACCTACACACACATCCAACCAGTGTTGGCTAACAGCACACAATATTTTTCTTAATCAGCTCTGGTAGCCCTGCATGTACATCTGTTCGGCGATTTGGTGTTTCGTGAATCATTTGGATAAAAGAAGCAAAAAAAGTAAAGTGGTGTGAATAAAATTCCACTCTGAAATGGCTAAAAATACTTCAAGCAATGCATTTCGTAAAATTGACGTAGATCAGTACAACGAAGATAACTTTCGGGAAGACGACGGCGTCGACAGCGCTGCCGTTGGCCCAGATGAGAACGAAATCACTTCGCTGCTAACGAAAGGCAAAGGCGTCGAGGCGCTGCTCAGTGCTCTGCAGAATGCGCCCCTACGATGTAAAAACCAAAACGTCAAGGTAGAGAGTACAGCGATGCGTCAACATGAAACCAATCATAGTGCTTATCACACATTCTCATTTCAGGACAACGCCCTGAACATAACGTTGCGCGTGCTCTTATCAATAAAGTCGACGCAAATCGATCAAGCTATCGATTCGGTGGAGCAGAACGATCTGATCGATGTGCTTATGAAGTATATATATAGGGGATTCGAAACACCATCCGAGGGCTCCAGCGGGCACTTGCTGCAGTGGCATGAGAAGGCGTTCGCCAAGGGCGGCGTCGGCTGCATCGTGCGCGTCCTCTCCGACACGAACCGGGCTTAAAGGCGACCGTCGATTGTTACAGGGACAAAAGCAACCACAAAATATATAAATTAGTCATAACTGTTGTAGTTTCTGCCAAGTTAATACCACTTGAGAAGCCGAGCCGAGTCGGAGCCGGAGCCCGAACGCTAGTTTCATTCAAAGACAAAAGTTTTCCAAATTAGATTTTAGCTTGTATTCAAGTATTAAAGTTTTTATTACAAAACTGCCTAGAGTGTATTCCTCTAGCCCCTAAGCCAGGGCATCTAGGATCAAACGTAAATAAAAATATGATTAAAACTTGGATTCACTTGGAACACAAATATTTGGTGGCGCTATCCAATCAGAGATTGCTTTTCAGATCCAAAAAGTACAAGTTTCTATTAATTATTTAATCAACTGTTTTATGGTTTATTTGACTATTCAAAAATGTAATAGGTGCTTTGATTAACTTAAAACAAATCGATCACGATGACAGCCGGCGGCGTCCATCTCACATGCAAAATGGTCAAATGAAGGAGAAGAAATGCTAGCAAATGCTTTGGATACTCGATGCTAACTCTCTCTCAAAGAAAACGAAGAGAAATGTTTGAAAAGTATATATACTTAAGTCTATTATAATATGGTCTGGTGTCTTAGCCCGTATTCAGAAATGTGCTAATGTTCTGGGGAAACATTCAACAAAGCGGATAACTTCTGTTGCTGTAGCTCTAGTTGGTTTTTCAATAAATAGTGCGTTCTAATTTCTTGGGATTTGTCTTCCTCCCAGCCGCAATAGGCTCCAATGCCGTATCTCTGGTCGTAGTTTTTACTCTACCACATGTGAGTCTCGCGTATTTCGCTAATAATATGATTCGCACGAGTGAGCGCCTGCAAAAAGATTTCAAATCCACAAATAAATAAACAGACTAAAATAAATAATCATTTTCCAGTCACCTTCAGCATATCCGCCGCCTCTTTCCGGCGCACTGCAATGTGATCGGACTCGTTCAGCAGCGTCTCGGCCTTGTCCGACTTGTATAAGTGTGTGACTAGCTCACTCTGCAAGTTGTCCTTAACGTAGTTAACCAAAAAGTGCATAATCGCCTTTGGCACCGAGTCTTGTATGGATTTGCGCACAATATAGAAGTACGATTTAATCAGCCGCTCTGTAAGAGATGAGAGGGTTTAGCTAATGAGAGATAGATTGCTGCAGGATCAAACCAACCAATGACATCGCAATCCCTTTGCTCCTTATCCGTGAGTCGGCGTGGATTAGCCAGAGCCGGCACATCGGGCAGCAGATTAACCGGCTTCAGCGGAGCTATATTGTTATGCACTGGCGTATTGCTGGCCGAGTTCTCAACGCTCTCGGGACGATTGGGCGCGGGTGGTAGAATATTTGATAGCCATGAGCCCGTTGAGTTTTCGCCAATGTGATTCTGCAAAATGATAAGCATTAATAATGAGTCTTTGAAGGGTTAGCCAGTTGATGTCTAGGGCCTGCTGTGGCGTGGCGTGCTTTTAACATGATTGATAATTGGATTAAAGAGTTTGAAATGATTGCGATACTCGAATAGAAGAGTCGTTAACACAAGGGAAAGCATTCACACCGACGCTTACATACCCTTGACAAAAGCAGCCCATAAAACGTTGAAGAAATCTATGAAAATAAAAATCAAGTCTTAAGTTACCCAACTGATGTGATAACAGCGAAACGGAATAGATTGATTTATATAAACTATGAATATTCAATAAGTTTGTAGGCATATGAAAGTGTGCGATATGCTAATCTTATCTTGGACATCTGTATTCTGCTATGGAACTGAGTTCCCAATAGATTTTGGTAAAGAAATCTATCTTTTTACACATAATTTATAAAGTTTTGTTGTTTACCTGCTCATGAACATCATTTTGTTGTTGCTGCTGCTGCTGCTGCTGTTGTTGTTGTTGTTGTTGCTGCTGCTGCTGCTGCTGTTGTTGAGTCTGCAGCTGTTGCTGTGACGGTTGCTGGCTCTGCGAGACCGAGTTGTGGGCGGAGACCTGTGGCGACATCGTATTACGTGGCGTATTCGTGCGGCGTGACTGTAAGTAGGGGTCGCTGTCGGTTTTCAATAGGCTGGGCACCAGCGCTGCTTCCTTGTGGAAGTCCGGATGCTTGGTATTGATATAGGCCAGCTCGATGGCCACAATGTTCTCGACCATGACATTGGTGGCAGGCAAGCGACAACGCAGCAGCTGGGTGACCACATCCACAATCTTTTCATGTAGCTTGGGGAAACTGCAAAATGGAAAAGGATCAGTAAGAGTAAGCCTGGGCAATGGAGTCGACCTACCGCAGCATCTCCTGTTGCACCTCGTTGCCGCAGTGCTGCACAATGCGCTGCATCTCCTCGTGTATGAGCTCCACGCAGCGCAGCGAAGGCTCCTCGAGGCGTCGAATTTGCCGCTTCACCAGCAGCTCGAATGACACCTCGGGCACAAACAGCGCTGGCCTCGGACCCGTTGCGTTGCGTATGGCTGTCAGAATGTCCATTTTGGTCAGGCCCGCCAGCGGGTGTATCGAGTCCAGCGTGCGTCCAAAGATCTCATGAAAGATGTAGCAAAGACGTGCACCGCCGCACAGTTCCGTTGTCTCGATGTTGCGCGCCGTGCCCTCAATCGTGGAGCAGTAGGCGCTGGAGAACTTGGTAATGATGTGCAGCAGCGTCTGGCTCTTGTCCGACACGTCCTCGCCGTAGGAATTGAGCAGCGATTGGAATTGTGTTGACATTATATTCACACGTGTCTGAAATCACAGAAACTATATAGTATACGAAAATATATAGAATAGTGTTAGTGCTCCACCTTAAGATCGGGCAGGCAGTCGCGTATGTGATGCATCAGCAGGCGATTCAGCGTCTTTGCCAGGTAGGGTGTGCCGTTGCGTGTGGCCAGCGTGGGGTATTTGCGCTGCAGGAAAGCCGCTTCGTCCTTCATTTGGTCATCGATGTCCTTCTTATCGATGATGTCCTGTTGCGACCGATTCATCACACCAATGATGCCCAGTTTGACGGGTATGACACGGCCGCAGAGTATATCAATGGCATCAGTGCCGGCATCCATGAGATCCAGTTTGGTGACCACGGCTAGTGTGCGCCTGCCATCGGGATCCACATCCTTGGCCAGCTTGAGCGCCTCGCTGGTGGCCATGTCCGTATTGGCCGCCGTCACAGCCAGTATAATCGAATTGGGGTTCTCAATGTATTTGACAACCAAATCCTTAATTTGGGCTTCAATATCCTCGGGCTGGTCCCCAACGGGCACTTTGGTTATGCCTGGCAAATCGACCAGGGTCAGATTGACAACCCGTGTCGAGAATATCTTAAGATTAATAGGCTCCGGGCATATACCCTTGTTATTGCCTGCCACGCGTTCCGTTTCGTTCTCGATCTCGTGACGGATGTCATTGAAGTCCGTGAAGCATTTCTTTGTGTGCAAAAAGCGTCCCCATTCCTCCGCATTGACAGTGCCTGAAGGTGCGAGTATCAATATTTAAATATATTCCATTAAAGATATTTTCTTCCACTCACCATTCTCTGCCGAGCGATGCTCACGATCGTCGAGTGGACAGTAAATCAGCTGCAGCACCAGCGGACGGCGCGTGACGATGCCTGTGCCTCGTGGCAGAAACGAGCGTCCAACAACGCTCTCGATGACCGAACTTTTGCCTGAACTCTGCAATCAAATAGAAAGAAAATCGATTCAGTCTGTAATCGTTCTCATATATATTATATCTACTAGTGCAGCCCGGCAGCCACTGCTCCGATTAGCCCGTACACAGTTTTCTTTATCTGCAATCTAAGCAAGTCGAGTACTTGATCTAGACAAGTGCCTCGCCGGAGTTGCTTAATGTACTAGGAAAAAGATCTTTCATGAATGTATCTATGATTAATGTATCTAAATTCTATATAAAATTGATATATATGTGGATAATTGCTCTAAAATCAGGCAAGGGCATATACAAATATTGCAAATTTATCACAGTTGATCTAAAAACAGTTCTAACATTCTCCAGTTGCCTGCAATATATGCCATAAATATTCACTCTGTACTTCGTTACTCAGATACAAAGGTCGGCTTCAAAAACAATCCACAAACATAGGGGTACATATAGGATTACAACTGATCAACTGATCTAGCTAAAATACATGCATCAGAGATTAATTAGTACAGGATTTAATAAGAGTGAAGATCTAAAGTCTGAATCAGAGATTTAATCTGCCAATTAAGCTTTAATTGCAGCTTTCAACCGATTATCAAAATCAACAACAAATTGAAACATTGAGTGAGTGAGTGTGTGTGTGTGTGCGTCACGTGTGTGTGTGTGTTTGGTGTTGATGTATTTCAGAATGTGTCACAGCAGCTGCTTTTGTTCCATTTACAGTTACTGTGCACCATATCGATTTTTCATGTAGCCGCAAAAACCAGCTGCGCTTGCAGTTCAATTATATAAACAAGATCAAAGACATGACACAATATCCATTTTGCAGCAATTGAAAACAATTTGTTATTACGTGCCGGCATCGGCGTGGGCCAAACAAGAGAGGAAGAGCTCCGTTATATAATGGAATTATGACAAAAGGCGTTTTGCGTGCGTGCAAAAAACGCTGAACAGCTCCATTTTTGGCCAGCTGCCTGCCGCCGCCGTTGTTCGAGCATTAT
The DNA here is from genome assembly GCA_035047485.1 of Drosophila peninsularis. Taxonomy (NCBI): domain Eukaryota; kingdom Metazoa; phylum Arthropoda; class Insecta; order Diptera; family Drosophilidae; genus Drosophila; species Drosophila peninsularis. Next base: position 4,732,819 of record JAWNPN010000014.1, read on the forward strand.
TTAATATGCTTTGACCATTTGGGACGCTCCCAGTTGTTGGCTGATTGCTTACCTGACTGCCGAGTACAACAATTTGCGGCAATTGTATTGAGTCAGAGCCGACGGTGTTGAAGACATCTTGTAATTTGTTGATAACTGGAATAAGCGCTTCCATTTTGCAGTCAGCTGGCAGTAGTAAGCACACTCTCTGTCACGATTTGCACAACAATTTGTTTAAGCCCTATATTTAAATTCTAACACATTAATACTACGCGTTGTTGGGATTTGATTGACGCGAGAGTGTGGTAAAAACTTTTTTGCAAATTTTGACAGGGCTGAACAAACGTTGACCCCCTTACAGAGTTGCCAGATGAATGAAGTGAGGTCGTGTGTTTTTCATATGCTAACAATACCGATAAATGTAAAGTGAATCATGACTTAAATTTAGTTAGATATACATTTCATATAATAAATGTTGTTAAAAGTCTATTTTTGCTACATATGTGCTTATGCGTGTAATTGATACATTTTACAGCACTGTTTGATTTGCGCGGGCCTTCAAAAGTAATCGATAACAGCGGTGGCAATAGAGAGCGCGCATTATGAAATTGTTTAAAATTAAAATTCTTATCTTATCACAGACTTCTGACTTGTTGCGCTTTAAAAACAGATTACTATATGAAAATATATATTCAATTGATGAAATCAATGTATTCAAATTGCTTATCAAAAAATATTTTCAATTAAATTTCATTCAAGTGCTTAAAGTTTCGTCTTCTCTTTAAGTACGAGCTCTGCTGACTGCTAAAGAGAATTGAGTTTGAAATATCCACAACCACAACCAAAGACAACCCGTTGAAGCCTCAATGTTCGATTGAAAAATTTAACAAAGTGGCAGGCAACAATAGATTGCAGCAATCTCCATGCTTCATTCAATACCCCCGGTACTTATCCGTTCTACGCTTTTATGGATTTTAGTTTTCTTTCTTCTCTCTTCTCTTTTTTTGGCTTTAGACTGACAAACAAAATGTGTGTGGTGTGTGCATGTGTGTGTGTGTTTCATTGTGCAAACTTAATGATATGGGCCCAGCTAGAGCTAGAACCATGTCCATGGTCATGTCCATGTCCACACATACACACACACACACACAGGCATACACACCACAATTCACAGCGCATTGTCGGCCCATCTCAATATATTCCACTTTGGCTTTAGATAAAAAACTGTGCATGAGCTAGGACCAGGGACTTGAGCTACAGCTGGACTGGAGGCAGCCAAGTGGTCAGAGGCATTGCATACAAACAGCAAATAGCAAATAGAAAATAGAAAAGGGACAATCGAGCTAGCCCCACAAGTGCCTTGGATTTGCATGTGTGGGAGCAGCGGTTACTTTTGGCCAGTGGGCGTGGCTCGGACTTGGTTTGCTATACGAATTGGTTGGCAAGCAACCGCTCTGTGTGTGTGTGTGTGTGTGAGCAACTCATCTGTCGATTTCATTGTTGTATGCATATCAAGGATACTCAAGGATACTTGTCGCTAGGCTCAGTGCATTTAAAATTTGATAATGGCCCAAAATGGTTTCGTCCATTCAATAGAATGCATTCGGACGTTGATTTGCCCTATTTGTTAGCCATTCACATTGTTAACTCTTTTGTGCCCAGCTAATTAATTGAATCGATAAATACATGCTCAATGCCCATTTACAAGAGCTTAGCCTGAATTGAGCTGCCGCCTCCGTGCCAGCCTTAGCACTGAGCTGGACAGCAGCGGAATAACTTAAGCTGTATAAATAGGAATAAACCTATTCGGTTGGGCTTTTGTTGCTATGAGAGCTGAATGATTATAATATATATATTTATATATATAGTAACACATTCTAATGAATACTCCTTACTTTGCAGGATTAATCTTTGGGTGCAAGCTTTAAGCCCATGTCATTAAAAGTTTCTAGCTGCTGTTGCCTAAGCGCATGACTTGTGCCCTGATGAACTTAAAGCTTCCAATTAGCACAGGTTGGACAAACACACGCCCACACCCACACACACACACACACAGTGAAACTGTGGAGTGAGCATATTTAAATATCTCATCAAATTGACATTGTTGGAGCAAGTTTTCCATTTGCGTTGACAACTTGCCGAAATATGCGCAATGCTGCCGACATCTACATTCAGAAACTTCTCGACATTTATTGCCTAGAAATGAGAATGTCCTGTGCGACAGCCAGTGAGCCTCTGCGTCAGCCCCAGCGTCAGCCATTGCCCCTTGTCCTCATGCTCTATGATGCCAAATACGTTCCAGCCATTCTCGAGGTGACTGAATATTAATTTGATAATTTTACGCTCGAATGCAAATTTGGTGTCGAGTCTTTTCCTCTCTAATTGACTGACGAATATTTAAAATATGAATTTCAAATGAAGCTCAACGACTGTCCGCATATACTCTGTTCTTTATGCTGTGTGACTTGTTTATACCCTGAATGCATAGAAGAAGGGCTCAAAGGGTATAGGCTATAAGGTATGGAGTATACATATATATACATATCTCGAAGACTATAACAGCTAAAGACATAAAATTTGGTATGTGGGTTCTAATAAAGCATTAACACAATAAAAATATTTCCTTTACTGAATGACTGTTCCCGAAATCGAAAAACCTGAAAATTTAAGTAATCAACTGTTGCATTATGCCTCTCAAAGTTCTGAAAATCTTTATAATTTTTACCAGCACAATCATAATGACTCATACACAAAAATCATATAATATATCATACAAATCGATAAAAAGTCTTTGTTTTTTAAGCATATCTCGAAAACTATAAGAGATAAAGACATAAAATTTGTTATGCGGATTCTCCTAAAGCATAAATATTTTAAAAATATATTCTTTATAGAATTACTGCTTCCAAAATCGAAAAAAATCTGATATTCAGCAATAAAGTCTCTAATTTGGTTCAGAATATCTCCTAGTCGCGCACTGCCGTCCAACACACTCACAATTTTCGCTGTCTGGGCTTAATTATGTTTGGGTTTGTTTTTAAAAGCTGAGCAGCTGCTGATGATGATGATGGTGATGAGGTAAGCGATAGTGGCTGCATTTAGCTGTTGAAAATTTCGCCAATGTCGGTGCATTAATCATTCGAAAGTAATTTAACGGATTTGCATGCGTTGCAGAAAACGATAATTTTCATCCATCATTTTCAAGTGTTTCCGCAGGATTATAATAGCCAGATAGACAGCGTGCACACAGCCAGAGCCAGAGCCAGAGAGCACAAGCATCCTGCAGACAGGCATTCAGTGCTGTTGCCGTTGCCTTGCCCTGTCCTGTGTGTGTGTGTGTGTGTGTGCTCATTATCCATTGTCGTCGTCAATTATTCTTGTAGTACAGCACTTGTCGAGCTGCTCTCTGGGTAGCACAGCGGCTGCAGCTTTTGCATTTGGTTGATGAGCTCGCCTTTTGGCGACCAGAACTTTAGCCAGGCCCGCTCCAGCTCCAGCTCCTGCCCCTCGACAGAGACCGCATGCTCCGCGTGATTTATGTAGCATGCGCTGCTCATTTTCTTGGCTCTTTCGCAAATAACATCTTTGAGCGGCAAGTTGATCAATCGACCAACAATTCAGTTGAGTTGGGCTCAGTGCGGCGTATTAATATTACGTATACGATGTGTGCAACGGCCTGGCAGCGCCGGCTTGATTGTGCTTGCCCACAATTTGCAGCAATAATGAACTCTGATTTTGGCCCACTGCACTCGCCTTTGTATTGTGTGTGCTGCACTAATGACTGTTGCACTAGTCGGCGGCATGCCACATCAGCGTGTGGCAGGGCCTGGCGGGCATTCAACATTTGCGGCAAGAGAGCTGCGATAATTTCAGTTCGTTAACTTGAGATGATCGACTACAGTTGATTACTAGAGTTATTTTTTTGGGTTTGAATAAGGGAAACACATGATGGGGCCTAAATTAGGTTGGATCTGAGCCTTTAGCTATGACTTTGGGAGAGGCTGATATTATATCTACTGCTGCTGCTACAGAAAGTCACTATTATTGCTCTATATATGTCTCTGAACATTATTCTATACCTATTATATCTATTATTATTATATCTAGTCTACTATTATATCTAGTCTACGTATAAGCATCACGATCGCCTTCAATTACCATTTTTAAATAATTTTCAAATCACGGAATTCCTGCTGCTCTGCGCTCCGTCTGGCTATAAGTGATTTTTAAGACTGGCCATTTCTAGTCACGCTCTTTTCATGTAGCGAAATCTTAACTTAATCTTAAACTATTTGCTCAAAGTGCTTAGGTAGTCATCGCGCTCTCACTCAGCTGCATTAGTGACTAGGTGCAGCAACAACAATCTTTGCTTCTCCCCATCTCTCTCTCTCTCTCTCTTTAGGTGTGAGCATCAGCGGATGCAATTAACATGCAAACTCACTCGAATGCCTTTGCTCCAGATCTGTCTCAACTGCTGCTGAGCTTTGGCTCTGCTTTGTCTCTGTTTTGGCTCAACTGCCTCTGCTCCTGATCTAGCTCACTGTTGCTGAGCTCTAACGCTGCAATTGGCCTGCTGTGGCTCTGCTGTGGCTCTGCTGTGGCTCTGCTTTGGCTCTGCTGTGGCTCTGCTTTGCCGCTGCTTTGCCGCTGCTTTGCCGCTGCTTTGGCTCTGCTGTGGCTCTGTTTTGGCTCTGCTTTCGCTCTGCTTTGGCTCTGCTTTGGCTCTGCTGTGGCTCTGCTTTGGCTCTGCTTTCGCTCTGCTTTGGCTCTGCTTTGGCTCTGCTTTGGCTCTGCTGTGGCTCTGCTTTGGCTCTGCTTTGGTTCTGCTTTGGCTCTCTTTTGGCTCTGCTGTGGCTCAACTGTTCTGCCTCTGCTCCTGATCTGGCTCAACTGCTAATGAGCACTTGCTCAGCCAATGGCTTGTTCTGCCGCTGTCTCTGCTCATGCTCTGCCTCGCTCTCCGCCCATGACTCGCTGCTTACTGCATCAAATAAGTTCTCAGAAGACTATTACCCCATGCTCCAAAAACAAACTCAAAACACAAACTTTATATAGAGAAGAAAAAAAAAACTTGTCAATTGAGCAGAGGAAAGCAGAAAGCAGAAGGAAAGTAATTTAAAATAATAATTGCAAGTGTAAGTAGTGTGAGCTATATTGCTTTTTCATATTGCTCTCTGGGAGTTTTGGCAACATTCTTAATAGCGAAAATTATCGCACATTTGGCAAGTCATTAAAACGTCCAGCCGAAACCAATTTATGGCAATTAGCAACTGGAGCTGACTACTATCTAGCCTGGCAACTGGAATATGAGTCGCTGTGGTGTTCTTGTTGGCCGCAACTCGAACGAGGCAAGAAGTAGCTGTGAAGTTTGCAAATGTCGCTGCCAAGTCGCAGTTCACAATTAACTGGGCCAAGAGGCTGGGCCGGAATGCCAGCTGGAAAATTATCGGGACGTGTCACACATGTTTTTCGCTCGTTTTTCATCTGTTTAATTGAATTTCCAGAAATAAGCGCGTGTAGCGAAACCAAATTAGCATCAGCAATATATCTGTGTGTGTGCTGTGGGCATGATAGACGTGTGACATGTTTTGTAATGGGCAGAAGCCTGTTATAAAAGTTGGCATTATTAAGTATTCATTTCATTAATTCATTTCTGATTGATTTCCGTGAGAAGTTTTGTTATATATATGTTAATTTTTAATCTGTGAATTGACTTAAGCATATATACATATGTATGTGTATAAATATATTTGAGCTTTATTTTAAATTAAGAAAATATATTTATTATTATGCTGTAAATTTAAAAAAAAAATTTTTTATATATATTTTTAAATATTTTATGTGTGTGTATATGATATATATATATTTAAGAGTTATTTTTAATTAAGAAAGTATATTTATTTTTATTTTGTAAATTTATATGTATTTTTTTTTTTTTGTAATTTTTGATTATTGTTTTTTAATATTTTATGTGTGTATATAAATATATTTGAGCTTCATTTTAAATTAAGAAAATATATTTAATATTATGTTGTAAATTTATTTGAATTATTTTTGTAATTTAATTTTGTAATTGTAATTTATTTTTTAAATATTTTATATGTGTATATATGACATATATATATTTGAGATTTATTTTAAATTAAGAATATATTTATTTTTATTTTGTAAATTTAGTTGTATTATTTTTTTGTAATTTTAAATTATTTTTTAAATAATTTATATGTGTGTATAAATATATTTGACTTTTGTTTCTTAAATTAAGAAAATATATATATTTTTATTTTGTAAATTTATTTGTATTATTTTTGTAGCTTTTATATACTTTAAAATATTTTTTATGTGTTAATAAATATATTTAGGTTTTTCTTTTTAGTTAAGAAAAAATATTAGTTTTTATTTTGTGAATTTATTTTTTTTGTAATTTTAATTGTTTTTTCAATATTTTTTCTGCCTATGGCCCCGGCTAACGTATCTGGCTCAGCTCTGGCTCTGCCTCTCGCTCTGCCTATGCCTCTGCTTATGCTTTGTTCTGGGTCAATTATGGCTCTGCCTATGCCTCAGCCTTGGCTCTGCTCCTTCTCAACTCAGTTCTAGCTCAACTCTAGCTGTGCCTATGGCTCTGCCTATGGCTCTGCCTATGGCTCTGCCTATGGCTCTGCCTATGGCTCTGCCTATGGCTCTGCCTATGGCTCTGCCTATGGCTCTGCCTATGGCTCTGCCTATGGCTCTACTGGGCTTAACTCTGGCTCCGCCTACAGCTCTACTGGGGCCTCGTTCTCACTCTGCCTCTATTTCTACTCCAGATCTGCCTATGCCTCTGCTTAGGCCCTGCTTAACTTAAGCTCTTCTACTCACGGCGCTGGCTTTGGCTTTGCTCAGGCTCAACTCTGGTTCTGCATTGAGTCTGCCTGGGCTCACCTGGCTCTGCTCTGGTTCAACTTCGCCACTGTACAGGGTATATGCTCTTCGAGCACGCTCAGCTCATTAGCTGTGTTAGAAATATTGGTGGGTAAAACGCATAATGTATAACCAGAGGCAGTGGAGCAAGTTGCGAGTTGCGAGCTGCGCGTTAAGAGCTGCGACCGACATTCAAGTGTAAATTTCACTTGAACTGATAATTTCACTCAATTTGTGCGCGCTGATGAGCAAAGTTTTCCCATTTGCATGCGACTACGTGTGCGGCCACAGCCACGCCCCCACCACACACACACACACACACACACAGGCCAGAAAATAATACACTCAGCGGAGTGGTTGGGTGTGTGTTTGGTATGCAAGTTTCCATGCCAGGCGCTGGCAGTTGTCGTCGTCGTCTGCTCCTTTGTCGGCTCTATTGCTCTGATTTCTTTTTCGACGTCGTCGTTGGGGCTGACTTGAAGGTGCCAATTAGGGATTTCCGCCTCAATTACTTTTCGTGAGCACACGAAAACCCAAGTTTTGTATGATTTTCGCATGACAAACTTGAAACTTCTTCCCATCTAGCCGGGAACTGAGTGCTGCTTCCTCTTCCAGAGTATTTACTTCCTTCAAAATGTAATTGGAGCCGCGCCTGCCCCCATTCCCTAACCCCCTCCAAAATGCAAAAAACCAAAGTTTTGTGCGTGCTAAAAAATTCGTTTGCATTTTACATGTTTCATCAGAAGCTGGTGAAATAGTTTGTGCGGCTCCAGCTCGAGGCGAATTGCTGATGAGGCAGCTATCTCGGCAAAAATCAAAGGAAATTTCGCGGGTGGCTGGGTGGTTGGGTGGCACCGTCAGGTGCATGAACACGGCATAGTTTCTAGCTGAATTTTACCGGGCAAATCATTTGGTGAATGTGACGAATGACATTTAGCTGACATCTGAAGCGCGTTGCCTCCGCCAGATGTCAGAGTTCATTTTGGCTAAGAGCAAGAATGTTGACTTCGACTTAAATACACTAGTTGGAGAGAGCAAGTGAGTATATGCGTTGTGCTCTTTTGCTTATGCTAATACTGTGGGTTAGTTAATCAAAATGAAATAGTTTAAAGATGAGATGAGAAGTTCATTCAATTCTATATACATTTTAGTGAGAAAAATATCTAAAGTATTTTTTAAAAAGGCAAACTGAATATTTAATATAATATAATAATTTATATTTAAATTAATTACATTAAAATTGCTTATATTTATTTATATATTTTGTATATTTATTTAAAGTTGTTTATATTTATATTTATATATTTATATTTATATTTATATATTTTATTTATATTTATTTATGTAATTTTTATATTCATTTATATTTTAATTTAAAAAAAATATATTTATTTTCATTAATTAATTTATATTTAAATTTATTTTTCTTGATTAATATTTATTTATATTTAAATTAATTATATTAAAATTGTTTATACTTATTTATATATTTTTTATATTTATTTGCATTTATTTATATTTATTTTAAATTGTATAGGTTTATTTATATATTTTGTGTATTCATTTATATTTATTTTAATTTATTTATATTTATTTTTACTTACACATTTTCATTTTTAGTTATATTTTTTGTATATATTTTTAAAATATTTAATTATATATTTTTTTATTTATATATATATTTAAAAAATTTATTCAAATTTATTTACTATACTTGTTTTGACTAGAGCTAGATGTCAACTAAATAATATGACAGTAGGCCTGCATTGAAGAGTCCAAAATCAGCTAATCAAAGTAAATGTCATAAGACCTTGATTCATTTCAGTTGAAATGTTCAAAACTAATTCGAAACTGTAAAGGTAATTGAATTCTGATGCATATCTACTCTCGGTATCTCACTCCCTTATCAAGTTCAATCCATCAGCCGCTGCTGGCAGCACGTGTTGACTTCTTCTGGTTAGCCAAGAGGCTGCCTTTTGTTGAAGGTTTGCTACGTACCGGATAGCACTTAGGATTATTGCATCGCTGCGAATCGAATTATATTTCGGCAAGAGGTGAATGAAACCGAGGAAAAGTGGAACACTCACAGCTGTGGCAGAACGTATGACGATTTTCATTTTGGCCAACGATTCGCTTAAGTGTAATTAAATTCGTCGCACTGCTCCGGCTTGAGGTCGTCAAATGGATTGATTTATGATGATGCCGTTGCCGTTGCCGTTGCCGTTGCCTTTGGCATTGCCTTTTGCGTTTGCCTTTGGCTTTGGCTTTGCCTTTTCATCAGGCGCTGCCTGACGAGGCATGACATAATAAATTGCCGTCGTCCTATGTCCTCTGACGACGATGACAACACACAACACACACATGACTTTTAGGAGTTGCAGCAGATTTTCGAAATTAATTTCGCAAAAGTTTTTTTTGTGCCCGGTTTTTTTTTTTTTTGGTTTACTTTGCTGCCCCTGTTGTGCGCCGCTCACAACAGTTCGCATTCTATGCGTTATTTATATTTTATATTTATTATTTAATTTTCTTTTTGTTATGTACTTTTGCCTTTTGCTCTGTGCGCTTTGCTCAGCGTCTTTTTATGCTTGGCTGCTGCCAACTTTGCCTCCACTTTTACTTTAATATACACTGTTTTGGCAGTTTAGGAAGAGTATATTGGTTGTATTCTATTTTAGTATTATTTCGATTATTAAATTAAATATTAGAATATAAAAATCAGCTTAGAGAAGAAACAGATGTTTATCAAACTTAAAGCCATACTCTTTACAGTGTATTAAGCAGTCAGTTCTAGCCAACTTTATAGCTTTAGTTTATAGTTAACTATGCAGTTTAATCTACTCTAAGGTCCCAGGTCGTATCTATTTCTCTATTAGACCTTGATCAGACCTTCCTCATCTCTCTACAAAGGTATTCCACAGTCATGCCTATCCAGCTTGGCTTTTTTGTGCTCTGTTGACGGCAAAGTTTAATTTTTATTGTTGTTTGACTTTGTTAAATGATTTTTATTGCCTTTTCTTTTGGACGCGAAGGAGAAGCCTTTGTAAGAATTTAATAAAACTGCTGGCGACCATATTGCCTGGCAAACAAATGCACAATGCTCAAGCCAAACAATTTCAACCAATTTCTCCAGCCAGCGCCGCCCAGCGCTCCCAGCCTAGCCATTGTGAGAGCCATTTATTGGTAGCTTACCTCGTATTGCCCCAAGATATATGAGCGCCATTTGATTGTGCTGCCAGGTTGAAATGTGCAAATGTTTTGCCAATGTCAAACGCAAAAATGGAACTTAAATTTGATTCATAACTCATGCGCCGCGTTGCCCGTTACGTATACGTAATCAAATCGGGTAATAAGCTAAGAGTGAGCCCGAACTTGGCCAAAAGCCACAACAAAGTCAGCCAAAGCAATTTGTAACCGCGCATTGCGCACATTTCTCTGCTTCTGCTCATTCTGCTTCAGCGACCCCGCCCACCTTTAAGGAAGACGCCCACCACAAGAAAGGATATCTCAAGTGCTTGAAGTCGTGCACGCAAAGTTTTTGGCGGAACATTAAATTAAATTAAATTACATTTTTCATAACACCAAACTTGATTAAAAGCATGTTTCATATTTATATAAATATGTATAAGTATGTATATTTGTAAATGTGAATCTCAAAAACTGAAGCCATCGGCAGTGACCGACTAAGAGATACTGTGTATCTTCAGCGAAGCTGTTACAATTACATAATCTCACTTGTAGCGCTAGGCTCAACTACTATTTGGTATTAGAGCTAAAAACTTTCGGGAGTGCCCGACTAAGAGATACTGCGTGGTTCACCAAAGCTACTTGATTTACATAAGAATATTTTATTTCTAGCTAAAAGTTGAGCTCATCTATTATTTTATATTTGAGGCAATAGAATCGGGAGGGTCCGACTCGGAGATACCGCGCGCCATCAGCGAAGTTGCTTTAATTACAGAGTTGAGCTCATCTACTCTATTGTACACAGACTCTCCTTAAACCTCAAAACATTAAAAAGTATCCCTAGTTTTGAACGCTTCTCCCACTCCCACAGTTCTTTTGGAGTGCATATAGTTAAGCTCTGACAATTTAAATTAAATTTTCTAGTCGGATACGCTCTCTACTCATTACTACAACATAAACTAACACAACATAGTAATAGAAAAATAATTTCCTAACTTAATCCTAATCCATTGACAAGCTCATTAGATTAATCAAGTGCACAAATTGTGTTTAATAGCTTTAGAAAATGAAAACTAAGCTTTTAATGAGCTTAAGTAGTCGCAACGAGCTTAATTTGATTAAAATAGTAAGCGCTGAATGTGCAGAGATAACTTTGGCTAAGCGAATCAGTCACAAATTTTGCAGGGTCTGAGTGGGCATTAAATTCAGATTGAAGCTCACCCGCACCCGTATTATTTATATTGTGATGACTATTAATGGCTGCTTGTTTAATTTGAATTATTTGGCGTAGTACAAATTACGCTTGTCCCATGCGAGCTTATGTCAAATGGGATTTTAGCATTTCAGCTGTCAATTACAGAGCTGCCAGGGCAACTGCAACGGCCACTGGCCTGGACCATGATTTGTGGACATGAGACAATATGCTGAATTAAACAAATTGAACTGTATTTTATACTGCTAAATTGTATGAATGGCTGTCAGAGAGATTAGAGAGACAACAAATTGTAAAGCCACCGAGCTCGGCCCCGGCCAGCCCAGAATGAAGTTCCATGCCGACTCCACTGTTCGTCCTTGCATTTGTGTCAACTGTATTGTGTTATGGATGCCTGCATCGCACTGCCATATATCTCATACTGCATATAGACATGTATATACACAGTCAGTCAGGCACTGTGGCAATTGTGTCCTGCTGTGGAGCACAATGTATATGAGTACGCATTGCGTCATTACGAGAGATATGCCCATTGTTCAAGCTAAAACAAAGCAATGCCTTAGTGCCACTAGAGCGTCTCTCTCTCTCTCCTTCTCTGTCTCTATGTCTCTCCTGCCAGCGACTTGGCCATAGTTTTAATCTCACTAATGGCAGCGGCTTTAGTTCCAGTCCAGTGCAGCGGCAGGAGGCCAGCAATTGTTCGGAATTGTGCTGCCAAATCAAAAGAATTACGCGCATTCCGTCAACCTTAACTAGAACCTGTCCCTCGCTCGGCACTCAGGTCAGAAAGTCAACAACTACAACATGCATTCTAAGTGATGAGATGCGCATAACAAAGACAGCTGAAAATATTTAGAAAAAACGGATCTTAATGAACAAAGCAATGGGAAGACGAGCTAAAAAAAAAGTGAGCTAAGACTATAGTACTTCCTTGCCTTTGTGCCACTAGAATATATATAAACACAAAGGTTTGTCGATAATATTATGTTAGCTTGATTATGCTTTAAAGATTATAATGCATACATAAATCATAACTATATATATTTCTATTAACTTTTTTTTTTCAGATGTCCAATTTATTTTGTTACAATATTATATTATTTAATTCATAATTGTGTTTGAAAAAAATAATATATATATTAAATAAAAATATAAAATTAATAAATATTCTTACTAATTCATTAAACAAATTATTTGAGTAATTTTACAATTATTTTATTATTATATTATTAAATATTTTTAGTATAAGTACATTCATTAAATAAAAATATTAATTTAATAAATATATTTTTTTATTTATTAAAAATATATTGTAATTAAGTATTTTATTATTTTAATTATATATATTTATATATTTAGCCAAAGGCTTTTTGTCTGCTCCAACTATGTCGCAATTGTTGAAACGTTGAAACGTGATCAAGTTTTTACTGACATTGAATCAGTTGATTGAATCACACTTGCCGTAACAATACACTATTATACTAGGTATTCACTTGTGTACATAAATTTGTATACTATATAATGAGCACTCTTGACACCTGGCTGCACCTGGCTGTATGCGGAATTGCCTTAAAAAGATAAGTTTAAACGTGAGTAAGACAATTGCGTCAATGATTTGATGGTAAATTTATGTGAGTAAAGTAGCTGATGGAGGAAGTGTCAAATACAGAAATTTAAAAAATAAAAGCAGAGTTGATTTATACAAAAAAAAAATATATTTAAAAATATATGAAAAAATATATTGATATAAATAAAATAAATATTTATAAACTAGCAAAACATTTTAAAATTACAATAAAAACATTTATTTTTAAATTAATTAATAAAAGTTTGTTTTTAATTTTTTAAAATTTTTATTACAATTCTCAACTGGTTGAAGTTGATTTAATTTTTGTATTTATTGAAAAAAAAATTAATTAAATATTTTTACTTTATTAACAATTTTTTCTATTTTTAATTCTTAAATTAAATGAAATTTAACTCTTATCAAACTTCGTTTCACTCTATTCAAATTGCATTGGCAAATGATAACAAAGTTGAGCATAGCAATAGGTCCGGCTTCCCCAACATCCGTTTTGCTACCTGTAGAGGTGACTCAGGCTATTTATTCTCTGGAATTCTTTGTTGATATATTATCACTTCAGTTCGGCTCTGCTGTACTTGGGAAGTGAGTCACGCGTGACGTCATGTGTTGAGAAAGTGCTTATATTAGAGCTAGAAATCGTTAACAGCTTCACAGTTAACGTTGAGCGTTTTGGCCACCAACAGCTTTTAGCCATGCAGCAGAGCATAGTATTTGCAATCACAGTGTTAGCCTTTGTTGGTTTAAGCAATTGCATTTTGGGTAAGTAGAAGCACAGCTCGGTTTAAGCCTTTATTTAATTCTGATTTCGTATATGCCACAGCAACAGAGCGCGAAACGAGGCATGAGTCGGAGCCAAGCAGCGATGAGGCTCAGCTCGAAAGGTGTGCTGCTCCACAGTCGATTCCAGACTTGTCGAATGTTCGCTTGCTCTTGGTTTGGTATAGCGTCGATCCGCCCAGAAATGCCGTGGAGTATCTGAGAGATATACTGACCGATGACCTGCAGCTGCCTCAGCTGGCATTTACCATAAATCGCGTACGGATACGGCCAACTCACATGATTTTCGACATGTCCAGCAGTCTGTCCACGCATTTGGTATATCGCAAATATTGTAAACTTTTTGCAACAATTGCAGAATTCCGTGGGTTGGGCTACGACGAATTAGCTTTGCCCTATGAAATACGAAAAACTTATTTAAGTTTCTATGATTAGAGAGTGAAGAGAGAAGAGTAGCAAATGATTTAATTTTATTTAGGATATTTAATTAAATCAATTTTATTTATTTATGATATATTTTTAAAATTATTTATTTATTTTTTACTTTTTAAAATTTATTTTTATTTATTTATCAATTTGTTTTTAAATTATTTTTTTTTTATAATTTTTAATTTATTTTATTTTGATAAAATAAATATTTGACTGAAATTATTTAAAATATATATACACATTTATTTATATTTATATATTCAATATTTATTTATTTTTAAATATTGTCTAACAAAAAAATTAACTTTGTTGTTTTATATCTGAAAATGGTTTATGAGATCTTATGAAGATGGTACAGAACTGTGAAAGCTTTTGTTGATAACATAAAAGACAAATTTTCTGTGATAAATACTATTATAAATTTTATATGAAATTTGAAAGCTTTGTTCACATGTTTTTATACCTCGACCTGCCTTGATTCACTTGCTTTCTCTGTTGATTTAATATGACATTGTAGTTGCTTTGCAAGTTCATTAATTTATCGTAGTCAAGGTAAAACAATTTAAGCTCGTGGAAAGCATAAATAAATTGTCGTTGTCCATGCGCCAAATCGCTTTGGCCCACCTGCGTCCAGGTGCGCCGATCTGGCCATGGAGCGTGGAGCCAAATGCAATTAAGCTTTGCGCAACGTCAAAACGCATTTTGGCCCAGCATGTACCAGGTCAGAGTCGTTTATTGATGTTGTTGTTGTTGTTTTTGTATTAACTAGAATAGGGCTGCCTAGAGACTGGCCCCCACCCCTCGGCTTGTTGTCAAGCTGGTTGTACACGGCCGCAGCGAAGGCAAGGAAGGCCAGGAGGGCGAGCGCAGCTTTACAATTTACACATTAATTATGAGCAGACATGTGTTGTAGGCGTATGCGGAGTTTGAACTGCGGCTGGCACCAGGACGAGCACCACGTCCTGGTCGCGGTAACAGGTGCCTACTCCCTGAAAGTATGCAAATGCAAGCAAAGCAAAATATGCTACCCCTCCCGCAGGCTATTTTATGGCAGCGAATTAATGAACGCTGCAAACGAGCAGCCGCACTGGCGACAGCAACCACGACGCACTGTGGAAGTTGTGGAGTCCTTGAAGGAGCGAAATTAACTCAAAGTGGAGAGAAAAGAAAGAAAATATCAGAGATCAGAGAGAAGAGAGCTAAAAGGAGGAAGAGAGAATGGAGAAGAGAGCAGATAGAAGAGAACAGATAGAAGAAATAAAGAGAATGGAAAATATAGAAAATAGAGCAGAAAGAAGGGATAAGAGATCAGAGAGAATGATATAATGGAGAAGACAGAAAGAAAATATGGAAGAGCAGAGAGAAGAAAAAAGAAAGATGAGAGTATAGACCAGCCAAAACATAAGAGAGAATAAAGAAAAGAGCAGTAGTGAAAGATAGATAAAAAGAGAGAGAAGAAAGAAAAAAAGAAGATAAGAATAAGATAAGGTGGGAGAGAATGTTGTAATCAGAAAAGATATATATTCAGTGTCAACAATTTTATGCATCTGACCCACTGTGCGATGCTCCGAGTGCAGCAGGACTGCAGTGGCAAGGCTTCGGCTCGTAGGCGCCGTTAGGTGGGGTCATTAGCAGCAGTCCCTGCTGGGGCGCCGGTTGCCCGGGCCTGCCTGCGGTCGATTCTGGGGTCTGTTTCTTGTTTTGTGCGTGCGCCTGCCTCCGTGTGCAATAACAGCAATAATTTATCACCCCGGTCAAAATTATGCATGGACTCAATTGTGCGTGAAATTAAATTTTAAGCGCAAACAAGACGACTTGTCGACTCGCCCTGTTTACTCCAATAATTTGGCTAATTTCACAACTGAAGCATTGCCCCACTGTACACGCCCCACGCCCCCAAATTGTCATGTTGCACACATTAATTGAATATATATCAAAGTGCTTATCCCATCTACCTGCTGCTCAAACACAATTAAAATACGTATATTCCTGGCTGTTAGTCTGTGGCGCTGCTCGTGCGGCATTTGTGCTCAATGAATAGACAGCGTCTTTCACATGTCAAAGCTAACTTGGCAAATAAATTGGATTTTAGTTTCGCTTTTCGATTAAATTAGAGCACATTTTAATTGGGCATGAAATACAATTTTCGAAGCTCGATAAAATTATATTTATAATTTAGCTAAAACATTTTGTTATATAAAATATATTAGTTTATGTAGTTAGATAAAGAGAAGGAAAATTCAGAGGAAAAATATTTAGTGGTTTGTTTACTTTAATTTGTAACTACATTTTTTAAATATTTATAAATATTTTTTTATTAAATTTAAAAATATATAAATTGATTTAGTATTTTTTTATTTTAAATAAAATTTAAAATAAATAAATAAAAGGAAAAAAATTAATAGCATTGAAAAAATTAAAATATCTTTCATTAATACTATAAAAATAATAACATTTGTCAACTTAAATATATAATTATTAACAGTAATAATATATTTAAATATATATTATATTTATATAATTAAATACTTTACATATATTTTATTTACTATATTTTCCAAATATTTAAATTAAATTTTTATTTATTATTTACATTACTATTTTCATTTAAATATTTTATATAGCTTATATATTATATTATAAGTTTAATTTATATATTTTGTATTTAATTTATTATTATTATTTTTTTACAAATATTTTATATATTTTTATTTCTTAAATTTTCCAATTAATTTCGCCCAGTGTAATTGTGCAATAGTCCATACATAGTGCATGCAAACTGAAAAATTTTGGAATTGGTTTTTTGTCGCCAAAGCTGCTTTGATTGCTTTAAAAATAATTTATTGAGTCAATTGACTTTCGTAGTGAAGTCTTTGCAAATAAACGCAATGCAATCTGAACTTACAATCGCCAGGGATACACACACACACACTAGTTGTGTGTTGATTCAAAGGGCTGGCTGGAAATTTGAGGGCTGTGTGCTCCTTAGTTTAGTTCAATTTAGAATTTATTGCGGCCGAACTTCGTTCCTCGGCTACATGATTCATGCACATGAATAGACACAAACGCCCATACAACCACACACACACACACACACACACAGATATACAATAAGAACTGGCCTGACAAAATGCAAGCTGAATCTCGCATGTCAATCCAATTTGATGATGAGCACGATGTTCGGGTTTGGCCTTCTTCTGGTCAGACTTTCCCACTTGTATTCCATCGAATATTCAGGCATTTGCTGGGCTTTTGGCTTAATCAAAATGTGTTGTCCTTTGCATATTGATTCAAATGCTGCTGCTGCCCATTAAAATGTCAGACAGATAATTGTCGAAATCGGTTACGCATGCATCCTCCAACCATATGCAACTAAACCAGTTAGTCAAACTTTGACAATAGGCTTTAAGCAACAATTTATTGCACTCAGTAAATGCACTGAATAGAGCTTTATTAGAGCATTCAAAATACA
Organism: Drosophila peninsularis; assembly: GCA_035047485.1. NCBI lineage: Eukaryota > Metazoa > Arthropoda > Insecta > Diptera > Drosophilidae > Drosophila > Drosophila peninsularis. The sequence continues at coordinate 4,750,357 of JAWNPN010000014.1, forward strand.
TATACTATGAAATCAGATTCGATTTGAACAGGAATACATACAGATAATATACCCTAATATATATTTTCTTTGCTTATTTCCATTATCAGCAAGCCCTCATCATCAGCAACCCCAATTGCATACAACAGCCAGGTCTGTTAACATTCTCTGTTACTAACAGCCGCTGTTAAAAGTCTCCGCAGACGGTTAGCAGTTCAGATTCAAACGAGTTTAGCCACCACGGCTGCTCGTAACATGGGGCAAAGCAAAGCGACAAAATTGTTGCCGTGTGGAATGTAAACGCTGGTGAGTGCGGGGTGCAGTGGCATGGCGGGGGTTGCTGTTCCCAGCAAGGGTGGTTGTATAAGAGTGTGCGATGCGTGGCTTGGGCAGCAATTGAAACCTTACCCATGTCGCGTTGGCAAGCAGAGAAACATGCGCTAATGTTAACAGCATGATTTACGTTATAATTTTTAGATTATTACCTACGATATTTATGTGCTCAGATGTAAGAAAGGGAAAATTAAAAATGAAAATGAAAATTTATATTTTTAAATACATTTGATAGCATTGAGCGGCAAAGATAAATATGCATAATATAATATAATACATAAAAAAAATAAAACTAATAAAATAATAATTTAAGAATTTTTAATATAATTATTAATTAATACATCAATTTTTATACATATTTTTTGTATAATTAAAAAAATAAATAAATAACATTTTTTTTTTAATATACAGAGAAGTAAAAAAATTGTGTAACAAATGAATATATTACAATGATTTATTAATTTTAAAAAATGTAAAAAAATAAATATGTATATAACAAAAAAATAATTATAATAAAGCTAAAAAGATATAAAAATAAATAAATAATCATATTGATTTTAATTTTTGTTTCCTTATCTAAAGACAATTTTCTTGTAAAGTATTTCCAAGTTTAGGATAATTTCTTATATAAATGCCAATACAGTTTTCAATTCCATTTACAGTAATAAATTAATTTTTTTAACAGTCTCGAGTCTCTTTCCATTTGTATATTCTCCGGCTTATTGCAATTGGAATTGTTGTGCAATAAATTTTGGTTTTGGTGTTTGGCAAAAATATAATAAATAATGCAGAAAAATATCATAAATAAAAATGGAAAATCCCAACGCAGGGCCACAATTGAAATTTAGAATTTGGCAAAGAGTTGGAGCGCAAGTGGGCAGCGGGGGAGCAAGTGGAGTTAGACAAGGCACAGTCTATGGTTATAGCTCTGGGGCTAGTTATCCGGTAACAATTATGTGACATTGATGACATGACAAAAGGAAGTAAAAGGAAGTGCGAGAGGGCGCCGTGAACTGTGAGTTGTCCCCGAGGGTTAAATGAACTGCAGCTGCTGTGGCGTGTCAAAGGACAAAGGTCGTCGATGTCGCTGTCGCTGTCCCTGTCCCTGTTGCTGTGCATTTAATTTGCACTTGAATGGGAAATGGCAAAATAAACTGCACAATTACAGCAGCAACAAACACTGCACAGACCTGATACAAATGGCGAACAATTTCAATTTGCTTTTTAAAACAGCTCCTTTGTTATTTCAGTTGTGGCCATTTCTGTTGTTGTTGTTGCTGTTTGTTTGTTGCCTGGTTGTCAAGTGACTGGGGGGTGTCCTCTGCGCCATCGGACACTTGTGCTCGCCCAGCGTTGGCGGCGCTTAATTAATTTATTTAATTACGTACACATTTGCATACATTTTTAATCAGTTTGTAATTCAGCATCTCTGCTGCCCATTCAACATTTAATCATATGAAAAACGCAACTGTTTACTCTTTAGCAGCGACAAAGCCCAAAAAAGCCAAACAGCTTTAAATGGCACTCGTTGAGCCTGATCGACCAGATATTGGCCTGTAATTGATTGAACATTATTGACTTTTTTAAGCGAAATTTTTCTTGGAGTAATTAAAAAAATATGTTTATATAATTTTTAAAATATAAAACTATTAAAAAAAATAAAATAAAAAATATTTTGGTATATATTTAAAAATATATATTTTTTTATATTTTTATATTTTAATAAATATAAATATATATTGAAATATTTTAAAAATATTAATAAATTTATAAATATTTTTTAAATATTTTAATATTTTAATAAAAATGTTTTTAAAAAATATTTTTATATTTAACAACATTTTTTAAAAAATATTAAAAAAAAATATTGTTTTTTTTTTTAAATATTTTTAAAAGTAAGTACCTAAAAAATAGTTTTTTTTTTAGATCTTGTTCAGCTGCTCCTATCGCTGTCGTCTTTATCTATAGCACTAGAGCATAGCGTTGTGCTCTTATTTATTTATAGTCCTCTTCAAGAAAATATCAGAGCTTGCTTATGCTCAAAGATTATCGTATATTTCAAATATAAATTGCATCAATTTCTAACTTAAATGTATAACAAAATATTTTTATATATTTTTAAAATTGTCTCTTCTGGCTTATCAAGCTCCCTTCTACGAATCGCACGCAGAATTTCAAAAGAATTGTTAGTTGGCGTGTTTTTTAAAAACACAAAAAAGAATAAAAAAAACTCACATTCAATTTGTATGCATGACTCTCTCCCTCACTCTCCCCCTCTCTCCCACTACATATATTTACTTGCTTTGATTGTCATTTTGAATGGCCGCTGATAAGCAGCGAAATGAAATGCATAAATCAATTACGAAATTAAATTGTGTGGAAATAATCATAAATTGCGTTTTAAATGAAGTATCATTCAGATTTCGAGTGACGTAACTTATGAATTAAATTAAATAGAATTTCTCGGATACAAAAGGAATAATCTGGAAATTTAATAATTTTAATTACGCCAATTATGCGCCTTGATAACAGCGAAAAGCTTTCGTCATAAAAAACTAAGCCCAACTTACTCCAAGCTAAGGCCAGCTTTTGGCCTTAAAACACGAAAAAAAGGTTTAAGACTGAAAACAATAAAATTTGGCCATAAAAACGTAAATGAAGTGCGTCAACGGTTTTAGGCATCTTCTTAATCTTATTCTCTTTTTTTATGGCCTAAACCCTTTCATTATTTAAGTGCGGGGCGTATACTTGTTGGCATTACGCATACGCCACGTGCACGCATAAATGCGCATTGTGTGTGTGTGTGTGTGTGTGTGTGTAATACATCTAATGCAACAATGTTTGTTATTATAATTGCATTAAATATATATATTTAAATTTTGCTCTTTGGCCGAATAACTTTTTGAATATATTTTTCTTTTGTTCTATGCAAAATGGAATTTTTTTTGTCGTATTTCATTATGAATTCAATTTCTGTGGGCACGTTTTTGGCACAATTAGTTTAATTAAAAAATAAAATAGCTGTTAAAAATTCTATATGAACCGCACACAAAAGCAGCTCAGCCAAAGCCACAATTCGGAATTATAAATGCATTGGTAATTAATTGCCTCGGCATTGTGTGCAGGCCTCACTGCACACAGCCCGGCCGCAGTTTTACGAATGGCGCAAAAATTTAAGGGAATTTACGGCTAAGCTGATGAAGATTAGATTGGACCACTGCGGTTTTACGTGCATCAGTTATGGGCGTGCTGCAGGTATGACTTTGGAGTAGAAATTAATGGAAGAATATGGAGAGGTTGTGGTTGAGGTGCTCGCCGCAGGCTGAGTTTTACTTGTGTTGGTCAGCGCTGGGATTGTAATAGTGAACGAAAACAGAATTTTGTAAACTAGAACTAGGGCGGGATCTAAGGGAGCTCTATAAGGTTTAAGAAAAACTCTTGTAGTTATGCTTAGCAATGGAGCTGAGTTAGTTAGCACAAGCACAAGCGAGTACTCTCGCTGAGCAAATGAGCATACCCGAATAGAGCATGAGGAGAATAAGCACAGGGAGAGCAAACAACAGCAAGCACAGGGAGAACGGCGAGATGGAGAATGGGATAGGTAAAGCGAGCTTCGGTAGAAAAAGCAGATTGATCACAGGGAGAACGTTCATAGGGAGAGCGACCAACAGAGAGTGTAAGCAAGGGGAATGGGCTTAGCTAGAAAGTAAGCGAGCATAGCCAGATGTAGCGTGTGGAGAATGGGCACAGGGGGAACAAGCACAGGGAGAGCAATCACACGGGGAACAAGCATAGGCAGCGAGCAGAGAGAGAACTCGCACAGGTAATCGAGCATTGGCAGAACGAGCACAGGCAGTGCGAGAGCAGGGAGAATGAGCACAGGGAAGATCAGGCAGAGGGGGTAAAGCATAGACAGTGCGAGCATAGGCAGATGGAGCATGTGTAGAACGGGCACATAGAGAACATAAGTAGAGCGAGCATAGGGAGTTTATTCCAACTGCCACTGTGCAGCTTGCTCACTCTGACGTCTCCTCGTCGCCTTAAATATTCCAGACATATTTTCTCATTCTCAACTAAAGTTAGCTAACTGCCATGAAACATTCTCTGCTGCATAACTACATTCATATCAGCTCAAGTTCCCATTAAACTACGCCTGACTGCTCCCATTTAAATATTTTCTTAATTTCACTTTATATTCCCATGGCAAAATTTGATTGTTTTTATATTTGTGATAAACGTTTGAAGCTTTCTAATTGCCATAATTGAATATCAACAATTTGTTAATTGTAACTGAGTCGGCATGCAGAATTTATTTATAGTAAATCAAATGCAATTTTGTGTTTGGCTGCGCTAAATGAGTGCGACTCGAGCTTAAGCCAATTTGTACGGAATTTGCCATGAAATGCTGTTGTGGCTGCAAGCTCAAGAAATCATTTGCTCTGGAATTTAAATGAAATGCGTGTGTGTATAAATATTCAAAAAGATTTCGCAGGCGGCGCACATTTTGAATACATTTGACAATTTCTTATTTTTTTTTTTTTTTTTTTTGTATTGTAAGAGAAATGAGAAATATTTGCATTTACTTGAGTAGCAGCGACGCCAGAATGCAAAAATGTAATTTCCATGAAAGAGCCGTGCGGAGCGCAGCGCAGCGCATTGCCATCCGAATTCAAAGTGGCTGCAAGTGCACAGGCATGCGAGGCAGCTGTCGAGCCACTGCATCCCGTTTTCCAGATTTTTCAGCCACTCAAATTTGTAGGCGGGGTGAATGTCGTCGTCGTCGTCGTCGTCGTCGTCTTCGTTGGCGTCTATTGTGTGGGTTAGCTGCGTAGCATTTGTATGCTGACAGCAGCTGGCTGTCCCAAACACCCCAACCACTCAACCACACCAACACACACACACAGACACACACACACACACGCACACACATACACAGCTATTCACGAATGCTTGTCGCATTGCATGAAATATTTGACTTTTGATTAAAGCGCCAACTCAAGTGTTCTGCTCTGACGCTGGAGCCATAGTCCTGCTGCTAGTCTACTGTCCTGGCCCGGAACCGGAGCCGGAGTCGCTGCTTCGTGCTTGCCACTGTGGCACTTGACAAGATTCACTTGTCTCTCAAATGCATTTCATATTGTGTTGCATAATTTTGTGGCTTTTCTAATGTGAAATGTGTGCGCGCGCGCAAAATTCTTCGCAAGCAGCAAAAAGCTAGCAGACGCCGCGCCACTCGCAAAACTTTACCAAGAAGTTGCCACCAAGTTTTTGTCCTCGTTGTGGCATTGTCTGTTGGCTGTTCTCTGTTGCAAATAACTGTGCATGACCATGGAAAGTGTTGCTGCTGGTGTTGCTTAAGCTGCTGCTGTTGCCTTGCTTATACCCTGTACGAATGTGGCGATGATGACCGGGCATATGCAGCTAAATGAAGAAAGGCCACAAGCCCAGTGATTGACTGTGGAGTGAGAACAGAGAGTTAGAGACGTGTTTTTAAGCTCAAGTTGCTAAAGCTAATATTGGGAATTACAAAAAAAAAAAACTATTTTTGCATATTAGAAAATTCTTTTAAATTTAACAAATATATTTAAAAAGGGACATAAAGATTTTGAAATACATATAAATATTTATATATATTTAAAATTGATATAAATAATTTTTAAAATATTTATATATATATTTAAAAAATATTTAAATACATTTATAACTATTTATATATATTTTAGAATATTTATAAATATCTAAAAAAATTTATATATATTTATAAATATATTTAAAAATATTTATTAATAGCTATAAATATATATACATTTTTTTTTAGATATTTATAAATATTCTAACAAATATATAAATAGTTATAAATGTTTTTAAATATATGTATATGCAAATTCTCAAATTTCTCAAATCTCTCTCAAATCTTAATACTAATTAGTATTATAAAGCAAAAGTTAAGCTTTAAGCTCAAGACATTTGAACTCTTTACATAAAAGAGCATGTAATACACACACCCACACCCACACACACACACTCACACGCATACATTAAACAGATTTCGGTGGGCACTGCGACGAAAAATTAATCATACGCTCTGATTGGCAGCACAGTCAAGGGGTAGCTGCTTGGGGTGCAGTGGAAGCGCGCATAAAAAAAGAAAAAAAAAATTAAAAATATTATTGCTGAACACAAAAAGCAAATTAATTTTTCATAAAAGGCAAACCGCGAAGCGGGTTTTGGACTGCTGCCTGCCACGCCACGCCGCTGGTTACCGTTGGCATCACATCGTCATCATCGGGGCATCATCGTCAATGCGACAAGGTGGTTGACGGTGCTCAGCGGTTCAGCACTCGCGCACTCACATGGGGCACCAACCACACACACTGGCTCAGATCTCAACTCACACACACAGCCAGCCGCAATTAATTTTCAATGCGCGCTTTATGTGCCTCCATTGGGGTTCAATGGTATTGCGAATGTGTGGCCTCAACTGGCTGCACAAGTGCACGGGAGCGTGCTAATTGCCAAGCCAAATAGGTGGCGACTCAAAGCGAAAGGCAAGGCAAGGCAGGTAAGCAGTTGTACTCCACGGCTCAGGCTTTGATCAAGACTCTTTTTTCGCTCTTTTTGTCGTTTTAATTTCCGCTCAGCTCAACTAATTGGCTTCGTTTGCGTTTCTCATAATTAGTTGAGCGAATATGCAGTTCTTACTGCAGAGTTGACTCAAGGAGTGAGGGAGATAGCTATACATTCGATAGCAGACGGCAGCACGATAAGTACTTACACTCATTACTATATATCATTACTATATATCATTACTATATATCATTACTCATATAGATATATAGATATAGTCTATATCTATATCTATATCTATATCTATATCTATATCTATATCTATATCTATATCTATATCTATATCTATATCTATATCTATATCTATATCTATATCTATATCTATATCTATATCTATATCTATATCTATATCTATATCTATATCTATATCTATATCTATATCTATATCTATATCTATATCTATATCTATATCTATATCTATATCTATATCTATATCTATATCTATATCTATATCTATATCTATATCTATATCTATATCTATATCTATATCTATATCTATATCTATATCTATATCTATATCTATATCTATATCTATATCTATATCTATATCTATATCTATATCTATATCTATATCTATATCTATATCTATATCTATATCTATATCTATATCTATATCTATATCTATATCTATATCTATATCTATATCTATATCTATATCTATATCTATATCTATATCTATATCTATATATATATATATATCTCTATCCCTATCTCAGTCTTCTTCTCACCTTATCTTCAGCTTGTGATAACTGTAACGTTTGCTGACGTCACAGTTGAAAACTTATTCGCAATGATTGCGTTGTTGTCTGCCAAATTGAGCGCAAAAGCCTTGACAGCCTAACTAAATGAACCCTGTACTAAGGGAGGCGGTGGGTGGGGGCAGGTATCAGCGCTCGGATAGGTCGCGGCTCGTGGCGCTCAACTGGGAGCTCAGGTGCCATCAGTTCCGACTCGTTTCAGTTTGAAGTTTACGCTGTTTGACAGTTTCGGTTGTGTGGCAAAAAGTTAAAACTGTTTTGCTAAAAACAATGACAACGAATACCAGAAGCCGGGCGCTGGTTTTCGGGTAGCTCCAAAGCGCGTGGGTATAAATCGAAATATTATCAAGATGCCGCCGGGTCGCGTATCTCAACTCAACTGCTGCTAAATTGCTGCCCCACCCCCTCCCCCACTCTCTCTCTCTCCCCCCTGATTATCGGGGCAAATGTCTGATGTGGCAGTGTAGGAAAAGGCAGTTAAGCGTTTTGGTAAACAAGTTTTTACCTACACAAGATACATGTGTAAGTATATCTTATATAAGTTTATGTACATGTATATAATATGCATGTGTGTGTGTGAAATTTATGTTGTATAATATTGGCCAGGCAAATTTGCCGTTTGGTTAGCTTGTATTTCATTTCGCTTCAACACTTTGCTCGGAGGGGCCGGGTCGGTACACATATAAATAACATAAAAATGAAGCGAATTCAACCTCAAAGTTCAGTTCAAATAACCACTCAATAGATCTAACCGAAAACGCTGCCAACTTTCGCATTTCATGTGCATACGAAATGCCCGCCGGCTGCCGTCAATAGACGATGAATTTAAATATGCCCCAAATTGAGTATTGGGCACGTAATAAAAAAAGAATGGGGTGAGCGGGCGAGTGGAATAAAATAAGAAAAGGATGGCAAAAAAAAAAAAAACGAGGAAGAAAACATTGAGTGAAGGCCAGTTCGGGCTAAGGCACAGCTCGGCACACAGCAGACAGGCCCTGCAGCCGGTCGATGGGGCCCCGTGTTATGTATGGCATCGTAAATAAACCCTTTTTTTACTTAATCCAAATTCGTCCTCGGGGAACAATTTGTTACACAATTTAAAGAAAGAAAGCGAACAGAAAAGAAAAAAAAACGAAACGAAAGGAAGAGAATAAAATGAAAATAAAAGGCGATGCGCCGAGTTTAGACTTGAAGTGTGTGTGCTCGGGCGGTCGGTCTGTGCCGGCGCCTAGATTTGGCCCAGGTCCGAGCCTGACCCAGCTGCGCACCCGGGCATGGGGTCAACTTGGCTAAATGTATCTACATATATTGTCCCTTTTCCAGCTGCAATATTTTCCCCATAAAATATTTATATATATAGATATTCCTCATTTCTTCCATGTCCTTGCGAGTAATAAGGTTTTAAATTTCTATTTGGAAACACATTTTTGATATCCTTACATAAAGGATATGCAGCAATAAAATGAGCCCATCGAACGGGGGAAGGATGAAACTCACTCTGTTACCATTCCCATTTGATGAGAGAGAAAAGTTAGAAATGGTAGTTGAAGAAAGATATAGCTGGGCGCTATTAGAGTCTAATTAAATATTAATTTTAGTTACTTATGTACCATAAAAAACAAAGACTTTATAAGCATTAGATTTTATAGAATTAGTTCGGTTTATTAAAGCTTTATCACTTAAGGGTTACTCTTGAAATATATGAGCTTTTAGTCACAGCTTTTAAAAAGCTGCAGCTTTCGACAAGGTTATTATAAAAAAATCTTGTTATATAAAAATAAAATTTGCTAGTTTTATTAATTTTCTAAAGAAAAGCTTTTTGGAAGTATATGTATTATAAAAGCACATTAAGGGACATATAAGCTCATTAAAGTACTTAAAGGCACTTGCAAGCGCATTTCAAAGAGCTTTTATATATTAATTTGTTTGTCTTTGTTCCACAGTCCTATGCTTTTTGGTAGTATATGTATTATAAAAGCACATAAAGGGACATAAAAGCTCATTAAAGTACTTAAAGGCACATGCAAGCGCATTTCAAAGAGCTTTTATATATTAATTTTTTTGGTTTTGTTCCACAGTCCTACTCAATTCAAAGCGAAGTTAAGCTTCATATAAAAGCACATGTAAGCTTTCTCCAAGAAGCTTTAAAGCTCATTTATGTCTTTATGTAGTTACATAAGATACTTCTCAGCACAACTCCAACAGCTTAGGCCCATACACAGCCTTAGTGCTGGTACTGCTCGAAGGCTTCTTGTGCTCTGCCAGATTACCTTGTTACGATTCTGAGTAGGCCATAAGTAGGTGCTGGCTGATTGGCCGAATGAACGGACTGTGTAATCAACTAAGCTGGCTGTGCTTTGTTGCCCGCCCAGGACAATAACAACAGTTGCCATTGCCGTTGTATGGCAAAAACAATGCGGACCCTGAATCGATGCCGACTTTCAAAAATTAGCGGAAACGGAAGCCAATCAGCAGTCAACGGAAACCGCATTGTGTGCCGCAGTACTTCAATTTCGTGGCTTCGATTATGATGAGGCGCCAAGCCGTCGTGCTGCCGCTCTTCAGCCAGGGCGCTGCAGCGGACGTTGGCTTTGTGGTCAGTGCCGAAAATAATGGCCAAAAGCCAAATTACGTTTCCGCCCAGTCGACAGCGCAGCTCTCGCTTGGCCGGAAATTGTGAAAAATCAACTCGGTCAAAGGGCATACACACACACTACACTTTCTCTCCCTCTCTCTCTCTCCCGCTCCCTCTCCCTCTCCCTCTCTCTCTTGCTTACTTGCATATTGAACCGTTGGGCAAATTGAGCTTCATAAGGAAAATTATCGTTTAACGAGCCGATTTCAGTGCAAATTCAACTTGAGCCCAAAATGTTGCACCACAACTCAAGTTAAGGTCGCTGCAGTGCACAAAGTTTTGCCAGCAGCCAGAAGACGAGCTGAGGAGCGTCAAATGTCTGCGAATTTTATAATGAAATTCCACACAGCGTTTAATTATGCCGAAGGCATTCCAGTCAAAAGTCGCATTTCGCCTTCGATGCTGGAATGCCGAACTATTCCTATGAACGTCTTTTCGTATTATTGCAGTTGAGCTGAAATTTGCATTGCTCGAAAATAATGTGTAGTGGGAGTGGGAGAGAGAGAGAGACAGAGAGAGGACTATTGAAAAATTTTAAATTCTCAATATAAATGAAGCTTTAAAGTGGGGTTGGTATAATATAATGGGAGCAAGGCTTGGGCTATTATTATTATTATTAATTTTATTATTATTAATATTATTATTATTATTATTATTTTTATTATTATTATTATTATTATTATTATTATTATTATTATTATTATCATTATTATAACTATTATTATTATTATTATTATTATTATTATTATTATTATTATTATCATTATTATAACTATTATTATTATTATTATTATTATTATTATTATTGTTATTATTATTATTATTAATATTATTATTATTATTATATTATATATAAATATATGTGTTATATTCAGAATATTACTGCATTCATTAATTTTCCCATCAATTTTCACACTTTTTTAAATATTCTAAACAATTTTTTTATGTAAGTTTTAATCTCAGACAACTCTGAAACCTACTCTATGCCTCAACTCTTGGGCAGAAATATGCTAAAATTTCTTAGCAAGTTTTAAAGGCATCAACTATCTTCTTACCTTTCTTGTTACATAATTCACTTGGCTGTAAAGTGGGCTGAGCATTCGGAAAGATATCTCGATAACATTCATCCAGCATAGTTGGTACCTTATCTGGGCTTACGTGATCGCACGTATGCGCATTCGTTAGCCTTGCGTGCAAATCCCGCACAGGACATAAATTTAACAAAAAAAGAAGCCAAGAATTAAGCATAAAGCATGGAAAAAAGTGTCCCCCACAGTCCACTGGCGGGTCAGGTGGCACGTGAGCTAGTTTTGAGCAAATGTCGTCCGTCCAAAGCAAACTGTTGCTGGCTGCACATTCGATAATTAAGTAAGCCACCAAATGCCAACGATTTGAGTTTGAATGCTGCTTAACTTGCAGCGGGGCAGGCGGCGGGTTAAAGCTGGCGCTGGCGCTGGGGCTGCTTGTGAAATTAAATAAGTTGGGGCCAACCGCTAACGAGAAAGGTGTCTGGTACTAGGAATTAATGTGGCGGTTATGTGAAGCCCCTGGCAGTGGCTGCGGCTGAACAACCGACACCACCGACACCACCAACAGCACCAACAGCACCAACGGCAACGGCAACGGATGCGGAAGCCTGCGCAGCGACGGCGCGTAAAATTGCAGGCGCACATGTGTTCAGAGTTTAATCTGTTTAGGCAACACGAGCGCCTGCCGACAACTTGCAAAACTTCTTCACTGGCGGCAAACAAGGTAACACTAACTTTACCTGGCAGCCAGCTGCCACACACCCACACACACCCGCACACACACACAGCGCACAGAATAATGCACTAAACGCTGAAAATGAAATACAAGGCATTTTATCAGCACAGCCACACCCCAGCCCACGCCACCCCCTGGTGCGCCAGCTTAAAACACAGTCGCTAAAAATAAGTTGAAGTTTCTGAATTTATTTTCAATACCAAGCAGCAGTCTAACACTTAATTGAAAATGCAATTTTCTTCAGGTTTTTCAAGAAAAGTCACAAGCTCTGAGCGAGCTTTCTAGAGTTGATCGCCGCTTTAATGCGCTTTTTAGTTTGGGCTATCGAATTTCAAAGTCTAGGCAGAAACTTTGCGAAAAACGCATCAAAATATATTTTAAAAATTTAACTCTTATTTTTTTAGATAGTTTTTGGCCAAGTTTAACAAGTTTTTAGGCTTCTTCAGCTAAAGAAGAAAATATTTCATATTTTTTTAAGCAAAAAATTTTATAAAGCAAACATTTTTTGAGCTTTCAGACCCACTGACAATTGACAGTGAAATTTGAGTTTTCATCTAGATCAGCCCATCAAACTAGAGTCGTGTTGGGCCCCAGCTGAGCTGCTGTCCGGGCGTTAATTAAAGTCAATTTTAATTCGGCAAGCGCAAATACGAGTAATGCGAACAAACAACATATAGCAGAGACAACAATTTGACCATGTTTGCTGGCAGCCGGGCCCAATGCTGTGTGGCTGGCAAAATGCTGGGAAAATTGCTGGCACACAGAAGCCATCAGCAGTCAGTTGTGTTTGCGCAGCCGTGAGTAAAAAATTCAAAAACATAAACGGAAATTACCACAAAATAGAAACCACAGACCCCACTATGCACCCCTCGCACACACACACACACACAAATGTTGTTGTTGTTGCTGTTGCTGTTGCTATGCCGCAATCTAACAGGACAATCTTTTGATTAACATTCTTGGCATTTTGGGGGGAAATTAGTTTTTATGTTTATTACCTGAGCCATTACATGGCATGGAAAATGAACTTGTTGAGAGCATTTGCTCTTAATACCCTGAAATAGAAGCAAGCATTGTTGGGGTTGATTTTTGTTTTAAATCTACTATAAACTGGCTACTTTTGGGGTTCGTAAGTTAGAAAATATGAAGTTTTGAGTTGATATTTGAACTTGTAGCTTCAGAGACTCCATTTAAATCCGAAGTTTCTTTTCATTTAATTTATACATTTTTAAAATCCAATTTAATAGTTTACTTTATCTTTTATTTTGAACCTTATATTATTGATTCTCTTTTATTTCTTATATTAGTTAGGCTTGCATTTTCTATTAGTATTTTTTTATAATTTATTATTTATTTCTTTATAATGTATTTTTCTTTACAATTCATTATTATTTATTTAATTTTTTAATAATTTATTTAATACTTATTTAATTTTGTTTTATTTATTACTTATTTATTTTAAAAATATTTACTTATTTATTCTCTATAATTTATTTATTTATTTTTAAATAATTTATTTACTAATTATTTAATTATTTTTATAATTTATTTATTACTTTTTTTATATTTCATTTACCTTATATATTTTTATAATTTATTTATTAATTACTTATTTTTAAATATATTTTTTAATATTATTTTTATAATTATTTTTAATTTCAAATTTATTATATTAATATTAATTTTTTTGTTACTTATATTTGATATATTTATATATGGTATATGTATGCGTAAGCCACAAAGCTGTATTCAATGGGTATTTCCCAGTCCATCATCCTTCCATCTCAACCTGTGCCAAGCTCTTGCTTTCGTCGTTTTTTCGTGCAGCATTTTTAGCTTTTGATATGATATAGCAAAAGTCCATTTGGCTGCTGGCCGGTGAAAAGAAATGATCGCAATCAATACTTTCTGGAGCGGAGCGGATGAGCTTAATTAATGCAAATGCTGGCTGCCCGTTGATTTTAATTTAGATTGCAGAGAGAGAGAGAGAGAGAGAGCGACTCGCATTATGTAAATGCAAAGTGCGACACCGAAATTTACAGAGTTTTCTCTGAAATTGCCAGCTAACGCCTGCAGCTCGGACTCTGTCTGCTCGTGTTCAATTAAGTAATTAAATATCTGTGTCGGGCTTTGTGATTTAAGTGCTGACGTTTGTCAGTGTCGCACGTTATATGATATTAATAAATGTTGAGTTCGAGTTCATTTCGCATAATGTAAGCCGACGTTTTAATTAACTAATCAAAAGCAACGTGTTGCCTTGGCTTCGTTCGCCTGCCATTTGTTCGTACATACATAAATTCAATTTTCATCTTTACGGTAATCGCATTTGGCCATGAATTTTCCGGCTCCGCTTCTCACTCGCTCTCTCTCTCTCTCTCTCTCTCTCTCTCTCTCTCTCTCTCTCTGTCTCGCTCTGTGTTTACGCCAGGCTTGGCTGCGGGCATTCTATTGCAGCTGCATTTGGCATTTTGGGCCTGCCTAAGCCTGCCGTGCGTTCCCAGCAGCTGCATGCATCATGTTGCAAGCCATGCCATGCCAAATGCCTCCTGCTGCTGGCTGCCGTCGGCCCGTTGCCTACTGCTGCATGGCTGTAAATCAGTGGGAATTATTTGTCACATGCACACAACTTATGCAAAGATAACGTATATTAATTTTGCACCTGGCCCAAAATGTAACCAAGAACTGCATCAAAAATGCCAGAGGCAATTTATTAGTTATGAATATTAGAAATTTTCATTAAATTTACCAATGATAAATTCTCGCCTGCCTGCGGAACAGCTTTAACTTGTTGCCTTTAATTAAAAGCAAATATGTGAATTATCTTCTCTTTTTTGGATAATATTTAAATTAAATAAGCATAAATTATGAGTCTGAAATGAGTTTGATTTTAAATTTGAATAGAAAGTGTTTTTTGGCTTGATTTGATTTGATTTTGTGTTACTCGAAACCTGCTTTTATGTAGATTAAATGGAGTTTTGTTGGAATTTACAATTTTTAAGACTTACATATTGGTATGTGAACGTTTTATGTATAGTAATATGAAGCTATTAGTCTTAGTTACTAGTATTTATATAAATAAAATTTCAAATAGTTTAATTTTCATTTAACGTAAATAAATGAAATTTTCTGTTGCATACCTCAAGGCGTGTATAAATTTTTGATACCTTAAGCAAAGTCTTCTATCAAGCAAGACTTCTATCAAGCTAAGAGAGCAAGAGTAGCTGATATGATAGCAAAGGTTTTATATGAGAACTGCAACGTTGTTTTTGACTTGAAGAGTGTTCTGAGTCTTCTTCAATACTTGTTGCAAGGGTAACTATATATTCTTCACTTCATACAATATTTAATGTCGCATATGAATATGCATCAATCGCTTAAAGACAATTTGCTTTATTTCACTCAAGCAAATATTCGCAGTCTGACTGATCGATCGTTGTCCGACTGCGAGAGAGCTAAGCGAAGAGCTGATGCTGAATACTCAGTAAAAAGACTTATTTGAAGACGCCGCAAAATACTGAACTGTGATTTGCGATCTGTGCTTAAGAGAGAGCATAAGAGAGTGCTGAAGCTAAAAGTATGCAAGGGCGCAGGTAACGCCCTGAAGTCGTGTTTGAAGAACGAATTCTCACCTATATTAACGTCATTTTATTTAATTATTTAAATAATATTACCTTCTCAGCAAGCTTAAGTTTATTTGTAAGAAATTGAACTGCTTAATATATATTTAAAAAATTAAATTCTATTATTAACTTATACAACTGCTGAAATATAATTATAGCAAAGAGTATCACTCTTCTTTAGTCACCTAAAAAAATAACTATTTAAAAAAAATTTCTTATAAATATATAAAAATATTTAAATATTATGATATATAAAATAATTAAAAACAATATTTAATTTTTAATAAAATTTTTATTTCATTCATATTATATTTTCAAATTTGCGGTTATCTATTTTATGACAAATAAAAGAAAACAAATATTTCACGTGTTTATAAAGCGCATTAATGTTTAAGCCCTTTGCTTACTTGTTGCAATGCGGCCAGCGGTGGCATTGATGATAAGCAGCCCATTTGGCAGCTGCAATAAAAAACAACAATCAGCGAAATATGAAACATCGCTTGCATTAAAAGTATTACCTTTTTCATCTCCCGCAGCTGGCCGCGTCCAGCCGTCATCTATGCATGAACACATATACATAATAAAAGGAACAAAGCGGAAATGCTTTCAAGTGTAATGATAAATGAACGCAAACTCTGAACATAAATCAACACGGTTGGTATAGGTTGGTAGATGAACTGGATGCTGGGCTCGGGTTGGGCCTGGTGCTGATGTTGGGCTCCAGATGCACCTCTGGCAGCAGAGCTATGATGTTGCCGCTGCCGCTGCTGCTGCTGCTGCTGCTGCTGATGGGTTAAGCCCAACTTCAGTGGCAAACTAACTGCGAACGGGCTTGTGCCTGTCCTGCGCTTCCTGTCGCTCCCCTTTTCGGATGATTTAAGCGCCGCTGCTCGACTCCAAATGTGTTGTGGGAAATATGCATAAAAGCAACGCCGGTAAAAAATACAACGAAATTTGTATATACATATATAAATGCACGCATATAGAACAATATTTTTAATTTTTCACATTTTTTGCCACGAAAAAAAAAAAAAATTTGAAAATAAAATGAAAAACAATAAAAGTTCAGCGAAAGGTGCAGCTGCCACGCCCACAGACACACGGCGCATAGCCCGCTGAGAGAAGTGCGCCTCCCTCCGAGCCGCCGGCCATGTAAGGCACCCATGTGAGCCATTGCACATTCACTCGCATTCGCATTCGCATTCGCCGAGTCGCATCCGTTTCGGGTGGAAACATTTTTTTCGAAATTGCATTGTGAATAATGTAGTGTTAATTCTCGTGAGTGCCATGTTCCCTGTTTTATGGGTTTAATGCTTTTGTTTATTGGTCTGCTGCTTGCATACCGAGTCCAAGCACTCTGTAGGGTTTCCAAGTAGCATCCCAGCAGTCCAGCAGCTGACTGCCCCGCACTCTGCCCTCCTGCATTTCTGCTTTTGACATGTGACAAGAAAATGCATTTCGCCCGGCATTTGACTTTCAGTTTCTCCTTTGCTCCCACCGAACATTGGCGTAAATTAAAATGAAATTTCATTTCGGCCCCCACAAATTATTAATTGCCAAATAATAAAACCAAAGCACGACATAAATATTGATAGCAAATGACAGACAAATGCCAAAGTTCCAGCCTAATGGCTGCTTCACACGAGTGCCATTTGAGTTACAGAGCATACCTATTTTTGCTGTATTCTGAAATATATCCAACTGCTAATGCCATTGGTTTTCGAACTGAAGTGGGATAAAGAAGCAGGCAAAAAAAAAAAAAAAAATAAAAATATATATATATAAGCTTTAAGTGAAAATAAATATATATTTCTCTTGTTAAATTTTTATTTGTACTTCAACACATAAAAAAAGTTTAATAATTTAAAATAAAATAAATTAAAAAATAAAATAAACATTTTTACATTTGTTATTTAAAAATAAAATATTTTTTAAAGTTAATTTTTGAATTTTTTAATTTTGTATTTTATGGCATTTTTTTCAATATTTAAAGAATTATTAATTAAATTACAAAATGATAGATATGTTAATATAAATTAATTGCATTAAAAAAAAGTTAAATAATTTAAAATAAAATAAATTAAAAAATTAAAATAAACATTTTTAAATTTGTTATTTAAAAAAAAATATTTTTAAAAATTAATTTTTTAATTTTGAATTTTATGGCATTTTTTTCAATATTTAAAAAATTATAAATTAAATTACAAAATGATAGATACATATGTTAATATAAATAACATGTATAACACATATGACTATAACATGTAAAACACATATAACTATAGCATATATAACACATATCACATGTATAACACACATAACTATAACATATATGACACATATCATAAGTAGAACACTATCACATGTATAATAACTATCACACTTATCACTATAACACATATAAGTATAACACATATCACATGTATAACACATAACATATATAACACTTATGACTATAATATATATAACACATTTCATATGTATAAAACATATATCGAGAACATATATAACACATATGACTATAACATATATAACACATATCATATGTATAACACATATAACGAGAAAATATATAACACATATAACTATTAACATATATAACACTTATGATAAGTATAACACATCTACTCATAAAAATACTCTCTCATAGTGTATTCACCTTTCGTCGTCCTGTTCTCGATTATTTAACATTTTTGTTTTATTCATTAATAGTATTGTATCTATCCATCTGTCTGGTGATGTATAAAGCTGAATTTATGGCACTGGCCGACACTTAAATTGATTTTTTATCGCCTTTCAACACGACAAACTTGTTGTTGTCATGCATAAATTACGAGTGAGTTACTAATGGAGAATCGATAATTATGATTGACAGGGTATGCGTTCGCAGTTCGTAATGCATTCGCATATTCATGAATGCATTTACCAACACTGTTTGAAAGTAGCTGAAATGGGTGTGCACCAGGGCGCAATACTTTTGCTAGTGATCAATCAATCAATCAACACAAGTGCTTTTCGAGGTGATATACTGTTTTGACTTATTTACAGAGCCCATATACCCATTTGCAATGTGCGTACAGTGTGTATAAATGTCACTAGCTCTTGAATAATACACGAATTACCCTTCATAATACTCAATGTTGATTGATTATGCGTTCATAATGCATTTTCTGCTGACCACTTGAATGGGAATCGCTTGCAATTGTTTTCCCATTGCAATTCAAAAACTTTAATGCATTCGATAAGCACTTTTAATGCGATTGCCAGACTCGTTTGTGCAGCTTTCAGTTAACTTTTGTCTTTTAAGTAAGTTACGTACGAATTCTGATTGTGAATGCTCAGCCGAAACTAATTACCACAATTATTTACAAAGTAAGCAGACTTGTATATATATATATATATTTATATGTGTGTGTGTGTGAAGTCATGAAATATTTGAGAATAAAATTACATTTGTTATAGACCAAATTCAATAGGAACTTCGATTAAGTTTGTGTTACTATTTGTTCAATTGCTTGCTTTTGACAGGTAAGAGCTGTGGGAGCTGGAGCTGATCTGCTTGCAAATACCCTGTAATGAGGTAATAGTAGAATGTGTAGCTATTGTGTAATACCCTGTAATAAGGTTAAACTTAATTGTGAATGCTTCAGTTAAGTGAGGGTCTCACTTTAATGATCGAGATTTGTCGAATTCCAAAAGTATTCATGGAAGATCCTAAGTCATAAGGTTCTTAAATACTTTATATACTATTATATTATTATATATTATTATATATACAAGAGAATATTAGATATTGGATATTATGTTAGAAATTAAATAAATCTCTCTGGAAACTAAGATAAAACAGCGGCAAGCCTAAGGTAAAAGAAAAATTTAAAGCTAATGGAATGGAGATCTTAGGAGGAAGTTGATAAAAAATTCTATAAAATTTATTTAATTATTTTATCTATTTATTTATTATTTATAGTCAATAACTTGCCAGTGCTCTTCTCTGTCCAAGTCAAAAACAGTCACAAATATGCCTTTCAATTTCCCACAGGGTATCAATGCTAAAAATTGAACTATTTTCAGAAAAACATTTAGATTACTGCTGCAGGCTTAATGAATCTGTAAGAATTTGCCAAGTTATTTAAACTTTTCATATTTAACAGTCGCAATAATAAAGTGAGCGATTTCAAATGCTTGGACTAAGCACACGCACACAGTCATGGGCATATGGATAGAGACACACACGCATGCACATGCGAGAACATCTGGCGGTTGCTGCTGGAATCGACAATTTTAATAATTTCGTTTTATGAAAATTGCGCTCGGGTTAAATGATTCGAGAAGAATGCGAGCAAGCAAAACTCGTAGCATTTTATGTCTCTCTTTTTTTCGTTGCTGAGCGTAGCCAACGGACCTCAGCCCCCAGCTACCCCATTGTTGTCATGTGTGAGTGTGAGGGTGCGTGGGTGTCTCATATGTCTGTCTGTCGGCTCTTCAAATGTTTTTGGCATTCAGCTGACTTTTCAATCAGGTTGAAAGCTTCGAATGCCTTTTGATTCCTAATCAGGAAAATCTCTTTTAAATGCGTCCACTAATTGCACAACTGCACACGATAAGCATAGACGGCTGAGCCCCCATCTAACGCCCTTCAGCTCCACTCACAAACTAATCAAGAGGCGCGCTTTGTTTTAGACATACGAACTTATGGAGGGGCATTCCTTCGGCTAAGAAGCAATTATCGCAGATAGGAAAAGAGTTTTTCCGCTTGTTTTGCGGCAAGTTTTTTGGGATAACTTTTGCTGCTGCCGCTGCCGCTGCTGCGCCCCGGCGAAGGTTCTGTTTGTGAAGCACGTTTATCAGTGGCCAAGTTTTTACTACTGGCTTTGGCCCTCGTCTGCTCATTGTTAACTTTTGTGCCTTACTAATGGCTATCAGAGATAAGTTCGACTACGAGCCAAACTTTTATTTTGTAAGCAACGTTGTTAATCTGTCGAGCATGTGTGTGGGTGGGGGTGGCAACAGGGGGCGGGGGCGACGAGTGCTTTTAAAAAGTTATCAACAAGCGTTCAGGCAGAGATACGAGTCTTCTGTTAAGACATATACTCCCAACACATGTTACTGACACACACACACACATGCACACACACACACTCAGACACACACAGACACTTACATCGTGCTAATCAAGTGCATTTGTATGTTGCTTGTCGGCTTGATTTGCAACTTGTAGCATGCCACCTGCGTGCCTTTTGACTTATTGTGTGTTTCCCTAATCAGCGCAATGTGTTGGATTAACGAATTTGCGCACTTTGCCATTAGAGATTAAAGAGGAGGGCACTTAATGAGGAATTACCCTGAATACTAACGACAGGTGTTGCTGAGCAAGTCGACAATTAATTAGTGATACTACTTATATGCATTTGCTACTGGTTCGTCTACTACTATAATCTACTACTATTATTACTACTAGTTGCGTTAGTTACTATGACTGCTACTACTCAAGTCTACTACTCATATTTGCTACTAATATTCCATTTTTAGTAGTTACTTCAGTTATTTACTTCAGTGGTTCTACTACTATACTACTATATAACTGGAGTAGCAGTGTAACGAATAGTAGTATCTACTACTACTGTCTACTGGTATCTGCTACAATCTATGATTACTATCTACTACGAAAATCGGCGAGTACCATTTACTACTACTTTCTATTACTACTATCTAGTACTGCATTTCATTTACTACTACTAACTACTGTTTTTATCTACTACTACGTACTTAACTATTATTTACTACTTTTACAACTACCTACTACTATTAATATCTACTAATACTATCTACTACTAATATCTACTAATACTATTTACTACTAATATCTACTACTAGCTTGTATTTACTACTACCATCTACTCCATTCTATTTACTACTATTATTTACTACTTTGATATACCACTACGTACTTTACTATTTTATCTACATACTAATACTAATATCTAATACTATTGTATTCTTCTACTATTTACTACTACTATCTACTACTATTTTCTAAAACTTCATAATATTTACTACTAATATCTACTACTATTATCATGAAATACTATTTACCTTAGCCTACCACAAGAGTCTATCATTACTACTATTTACTTTTATTATCTACTACTACTGCTACTACTATTCACACTGCATTTATTTACTACTTCATCAAGCTTTTAAGCCTTCTGCAATTGCATTATTAGTTGTATTAATTATAATTAAGCACGAGCTGTAGGTCTTTAATAATAATTAAAACGTATTTAATTTTTCCACAATTTTCAACTTGATTCGCATTTACAACGGCTTTAAAATAAAATTTTAATCAGCAGCTGAAAATTGAAACTGTCCGACGGAGCCCGGAAATATACATATATATATTTGTATATATGTATAAATGCATATATAATATATACGTATATATGTGTGTGGGCATAAGTTGGCTTCCAGCTGGGCTGTTGGGCAGGTGAATAGACAGCTAGATTGTGTATGATGAGAATTGAAATGAATGATTGAATTACCTTTGCAATCAAATTGACACCACATAGACGGACCGTAACGGACTGCGGACTGACAGGGACAGACGGCTGGACAAGCAGGAAACCGACGGCGCAAAGTAAATGCAGCAGTCTGAGCTAAAGAGACACAAAGAGAGGGGGAGAGTGGGGCAGCAGTTGGAATTCTAATCTGATGGCCAGCCAAGACTTTATGCATTATCTAAATAGAGAGGCTGTGCCGTCTGTCCGGCTGAATAATTCAAATGAAATTTTCACTAATGCCCCAATACACAAATATCCTGAGCTCTCGACTCGGAGTAGGCTGTTAATGAGCAGCACATGAGACTCCGGGCAACAGCTTGAGACACATTCACAAACGTTCTAGAGTCGGAGCGAGAGAAAAAAAATATAAAATAAAATGTCTGAACTGAAATTTGAGCTGAATTGCGAGCAGTTTGCGTTGGAGGCGACTGAGGGGCTCTTTGGGCGAATGAACTTGGAGCAGCAGCAGCAGCAGCAGCAGGAGCAGGAGCTGGAGCTGGATGAGAACTGCTCTTTGGAGGATGATGAGAAGACGCTGAGGCAGCAGCAGCTGGAACAGGACCTGGAGCAGCTGCAGCGTCGCAAGAGCATCGTCTTCGAGAACGCCCAGAAGCACGTGGCAGTGCTCACCAATCTGCTGAAGACCGTCGAGCCGGGCTGGCAGAGGACCACGGCTGCGGAGGAGTGCACGCCGCCGCAGGCCTATCACTTCAAGGACATCTACGAGCGCAAGAAGCAGCAGCTGGTGCGGCAGCACCTCGAGCAGGAGCGTGCCCTGCGCCAGTTCCGCAGCCGCCCCATGCCCAACTTTAGCCAGGCCCATCGTCACCTGGCCAGCAAGCAGGTCGTGCATCGCATCACCAGCGCCATCACGCCCAACGTGCTGAAGACGTCGCGCCAGATGCTGCTCAAGCGCAAGCAGAAAATCGAGCAGATGCAGCAGCAGCGCGAACAGGAGCAGCTGGCCATGCGCCCAAAGACGAGGCCGGTGCCCAAGTTTAAGGTCACTCCACTGAAGCCATCCAATCATCAAGTGGAGGTCAAGCCGTTCCGCCTCTCCACGGAGCTGCGCGCCGAGCAGCGCAAGATCTTCAATGCCCAGTCGCATCAGGCGCAGGAGGCTAAGCGCCGCCAGCTCGAGGAGCAGCGCAAGCGCCTGGAGCAGGAAGAGCTTCGCAAGCAGCGCCAATTGGCCACGTTCCGTGCTCGCCCCAATCCCTTCAAGTATCAGTTTGCCACCGATGCCAATCATTAGTGTTTTTTCTTGTCGTTTGACTTTGGTTGGATTTTGAAATTGTTTTTGGTTTTTGTAGTTCTGAGTTTCCATTTGATTATCGTTAATTTAGTATTAAATTTAAATTTAAATTAAATATATATTTTAAAAATATTAATTACAAATATTATTTTTTAATAATACTAAAAAAATATTTAATTTATTAATACATTTTCTGTAATAAAAACAATAAAAAAATAGTTTTTATAATTTAATTGAATAATATATATATTTTTTTAAGATACAGAAAATATTAAATAGGTAATCTTTAATAATAATAAAATAATATTTAATACAATTTAATTAATAATAATTTTTCCTTTATAAATAAATAAAATATTATATTTAGTTTAGTAATATATTTATGTTATAAAAAAAAAACAAAATAAATAAATAATATATTTTCTTTAATAATAATAAAATAATATTTAATATAATTTAATTAAAAATAATTTTAAATAAATAATTAAAATATTAATTTATATAATTTTGTATAGTAATATATTTATGTTATTAAAAAAAAAACCAATATAATAAATATATAATTTATTTTCCTTAATAATAATAAAATAATATTTAATATAATTTAATAAAAAATAATTTTTTCTTTATAAATAATAAAATAATAATTTATATAATTTTGTTTAGTAATGTATTTAAGTTATTAAAAAAATAAAAATAAAATAAATAATATATTTTCTTTAATAATAATAAAATAATATTTTATATAATTTAATTTAATAATTAATTAATTCCTTTAATAAAAATAAAATATTTTATATAATTTATTTAAATAATATATTTTTCAAAAACAATAGTAAAATAATCTTTTATATAATTTAATTAAATAACATATTTAAAAAAATAAAATTTAAATATTTTATATAATTTAAAATAGTTTCATCAAAAGTAAATAATGTAATACTAAAAAATCTCTAATTATTTCATACAACTTCAGCTTTTATAGCGCCCAAACTCCGACTTCGCTTCCAACTGCCAGCTGAAAACCCATTTCACTCAAGGCATATTTTGCGCTTTGAAGTAAAAGGCCAACAACCTTGTTTGACTTTGCCTTAAGAGTGCCTTTGATAACTTATGCTAGACATAATTGAACTGGCGCAACAACTCGAGCAGGGCCATAGGAGGGATAATTAAATCCCTTTCCTATGGAAGCTCGAAGAGCCTCTTAAATTTCAATAATCATTTGCGCACATGTGCGCACATTCAATTTGTTCATTTAAAACAGCTCAGGTCGAGGCTCCATCAATCAAATGCTTGCCAGCCAGCCAGCCAGCCCCACCCATCGATAAATGCCCGCCCACGTGTTTCAGTACAAACAATTTGTTGTAAGTGTATCAATTGATGCGCTCCGCATGTATGTATGCATGTGTGGGTGTGTCTGTGTGTGTGTGTGTGTGTGTACACTTCACATAATCAAAAGCACAAATACTAAAACAAGCACTCAAACTGTCAAAGCAATGATTGATAGTGTTGACATTCGCTTTTTGGCTTCAGCTGGCAGCTCGTGAGTTTTTGTGCATTGAATTCTGTTAATGGGACGTTTGGCGATTCTATACAACGTGCCACGCCACCACGCCCCCATTTGCACCTGCCTTTCAGTTGAATGATGAATTGCATTCCCCGAGCTCGCCCACGCCGAGGTTGAGTGAAATTTGTATTTATTGTAAATTCAGCTGACTAAGTTTAAAGGTGAGTTCCCATTTAATCGACATTCAAATTAATGCAAACAAATATCAGCAAAAAATATATTTTACTCATATTTTTTGCATTTGTATTATCACAAGTGTTGAAATCTGCTATGTCACGATTTGTTTTCTACTTTTTTGTTTGTTATTTAATTTGAATAAATGCAAATAATTATGAAAAAAGTTGCGAGTTTTTATCAAATTTAGTTTGCAATTTAATCCGGTCGTAATAAGTGTGGGCGTGGCTGCTTTTAATGAGAAGTTTTTACGTTTTGCTAAATGAAATATATTAATAATTAGTATTCAATACATATGCAGCTCATAATATAAATTGAAGAATTAAATGTTTTCACATTTGCTGAGTTTTGCATAAAAAATTTCATTAATCTCGGATTAAATTTGTATCTTAATTTTTTATTTAAAAATATTTTTAGCAATTTAAATTAGGCAAAAAATATTTATTTTCAATTTTATATTGTTTATTTATATGAGTTTTATTTAACATCTTAGTAAAAATATTTAATTTGATTTATTTCTATTATTTTTACTTAACATATTTAGCCCAGCTGAACCTGATGCTGCAGCTACGAAAATGCTGCTGCTCAAATGTTAAAACAACATTTTCAACCTCCCCGCTAGCGGTTAACTTCAGAACTGTGCTACCGGTTAAGCGTATAACAGCGCACTTTGGCGCTGTTGTCAATAGATGGCGGAGCAGGGCCTTAACATAATCTGTTAAGTTAACAGTGCAAAGCAGAGGAAGGCTGAATGCGAGTGAGAATAATCAAAAAATATATTTTATATATAACAAATATTTATAAAAATATAAAAAAAATATATAAAAATATAAGAATTTATAAATAAAGTAAAAAAAATATCTATGTAAAGGAAACTAATATTTGCAATACACAGGAGACACCAACTGCGCGTAGCGCCCCGCTGAGCCAGGGAACAATGTGCCAAATTTGATAAGCTTGTGTTAAGAGTGTGTGCGTGTGTGTGTGGGTGAGTGCGTAAAAGTGTGTGGGGAGTGGCATGAATTTACGTTCAGTTTTTATGCGTGGGTGGCGGGTTAAATAAGACGCTTCGCGGCGCAGGCACAGGCACAGGGGAGCCAGGAAACAGACACGAGTTTTGCGGGCTGGCTGGTTGGGATTCGAATGCGTTGGCGACTCGCCGACAATCTGCAGAGTTTCGCTGGCTTTTTGTTTGCGGCGTGGCACACTGGAATTTAATAACGCGCTGATGCATGCAAAATAACGCATAAAAACATAAAAATGCACACGCAAAAAAGGGGCAAACAAATTACACCACACACACACACACACGCACGCCCAAGCACACCCACGCACACTCTCAACACAACCACAACAATACAAATGGAGGGCAGGAAGGCTTCTGCAATGTGAGAGCTTCAGTAGCTGCAGTAAAACAATTTTCGCAGTCAATTTTCCTTTATGAGCGGAAAATATTTCGCTGGGAAATATGATGCGCATATTGGCAGCCGTCAGACGAGGCGGCCTCTTGACGTGGGCCGTGTGCGGCAGCTTAATTGAAACGCCAAATACTGCATTAAATCAATCGCCAACAAAATGAAAACAACAAATTTCAATCGGATAGCTGAAAAGCACAAAGTTCGCATAAAAAAAGTGCTAAAAAAGTTGCCGAATTGCGACATCAAAGCCGGGGCAAGGTAGACGCCGACGCAACGCATTTGGCTGCAGCAAGTCAAAGTCATTAAAAAGTAATGCCAAGTCGTCAGCCAGCCACGCCCCCTCCCTGCTACAATTGCCCCTCAACTCCTTCGCTAGCAGGCGCGCCATTAATGATGGATGGTTCGCCCGACTCGACTCGACTGTTGCGCCACCGAAAAGAGAGCAAAAAAAAAAAAAATAAAAGGAAAAATGATTTGATGAAAACATTTGAAATTTTTATCGGGTGCAAATTTATGCAGAACTGTTGATGTCATCGCCCCTATCCCTGCCCCACACAGAAATGATGACGATGCGAGTGACGTTGAAATATGAAGCGACATTACCTAAGCTAACGCTGAGTCGGAGTTGGGGGCAGCACTGCAATGATTGGCTTTTTTCCTGAGAGCCCCCCAGCCCCCCTCTTCGGGTTAGAGCCAGCCAAGCGCGTCTGTTAACTGTGCTTGGCCTCAGCCGATAAGAAGTTGCCTTTTCCATTTTCCCTCTCATTTTTTTTTTTTGTATTTTGTTTAGCGAAGTCTTAATTTTTATTACCATTAGAAGTGCACTTAAAATTTGTAATAAATGACTTGGCAATTGATTGGAAGCCTTCGGTTTTATATGCTCCATAAAGCCTCGACACAGTTGAGCGCACAGCCGCATAAAGACTCGGGCATAACTATGTCATATAAACGCTAAAAATTGCCCAATAATAAGTGAGCAGACATTAAATAATCATTCGCTGGCTCACATGCCGCCAGGCACCATAAAAATCAACTTTATAGATTATTTGTATAAGCGAAAAGAGATTTGGTTTTTGGCCTTTTTATTGATATCTGCGATTTACAGTTGATTTGAATTTTTGTTGGTTTTTTTTGTAGTTGGAAAATGTTGCATTTAGCTTATCTGAGAATTTTGAAAAATTTTCGAATTAATATTTAATAAAAAATGTTTTTTATTTATATAAAATGTATTTTATATTTATATTTTTTTTCATATTTATATTTAATTTATCAAAATTTTATTTTTTCATATTTATATTTTATTTATTTAAATTGTATATCATATTTGTATTTATTTTTTTATTTTTGTTGTTGATTTGTTTATATAAAAAAAAATCTAATTTAAATATTTTTATGTTTATATATTTCTATTATATTTATTTGTTTTTATTTAAATTTTTTAAAATATTTTTTTATATATATATTTTATTTATTTATATGTTTTTTTTTTATAATTTTTTACGTAGCTATATTTTATTTATTTATTATTATTATTATTTATTATTTATTTTATGTGTACATATTTGTATTATTTATTTTAATTGTATTTTTTATTATTAATTAAATATTTATTATTATTAATTTGTATTATTTATTTTAATTGTATTTTTTATTCTTAATTAATTATTTATTATTAATTTTTTTTTTTTATTTCAATCTTTATTAAGTATTCATTTTATATTCACTGATTTCACTCTTACATCATGGCTGAACTTTTTATGATTTTGTATATATAAGAGCAGCGTGCTTCAGACATATTCTTGGTTTTCCTCAAGAGTCAATTCTTATTGCTAAAAATAAATTAAGGTTTCATGCCTTAGCCAGTTTGACTCACAGTCAATCAGCTGAAGAGCTTGTTTTAGCTGAGAACTTAAAATTTTTCGCTGCCCTAAAAAGTATGCTACAAAAAGTAGCTGATGCTTTGGGTTCATGCTTCGGGAAGTTGTTATATATGATATATATTTTGGAATAAAAATTTAGAAATATATATAAATATATATTTAAAAAAATACCAGATACTATATACCAATATTTAGTATTTTTGAAAATTAATATAAATATATAATACTATAAACAGTTTCTATACCATGCCTAGTACTATAATGTACTTTTTATTAGACGAGCTTTTACTCTTCATAAAATAAAACAAAATTGCTTGTTCAGCTGACTGCTTTAAGGATAAGTCTTATATGGATTACTTTTCAACTTTTAACTTTTAGTTTACCTTTAAGTAGAGTATTTATATATTTTTGGGCTCTCCAGACGAACTCTCTCCCTTATAGAACTCTATGCACTTACAGTTTACTGACCATATATTTTGAAGACTTGGCTTTTTTATGGCGCTGCGTGAATTTCATAAACTTTAGTTTTACGTATGAAAAGGACAGTTACAGTAGTTGCGGTAAGCAATAGTAGGATTGCATGCCATATCGACCATGTACCATGTACCATGGGTACTCTGGGTACAACTATGTGTGGCTATTATAAAAGTTTACTTTTTATATGCGTCTGGGCCCCTAGTGGATGCTACTCGGGGCTGATGACTGTGGCTTCAAGTTTTTATTGCCGGGCGCTGTTTGACGTGAGAATGGAACGTGGAACACGGACCACTCGGGATAGGTCTCGCTGCGCCCATCTCTGCCCTCCCTCCGTGGTTGGGCTTGTGCATGTGGTGGGCACGTGTGCTGCTCCCACAGGTGACGATGGCCTCGTTTATGAACAAACAGCAAAATGTTGTCAACATTTCGAAATTTATTTGTTCAATATACTTATAAACGCACACAGACAGAGACAAACGATGAGCATATGTCGGCTGTGTGTGTGTGTGTGTGTGTGTGTGTGCGTGTGTTATTAAATTAAACACAGAGCTGCCATCAGCGCTGGGGCCACAAGCATTCATTAGCCACGTTTACTGCACCCGTGGCGACCTCCATTTTGTCTGATGAGTTTTGTTTTTTCTTGTTTCCTTTTTTTTTTTTTTTTGTTGATTGTTTTTTTTCTGGTTGTGTTCCATGTTCCACGTTTGTCCTGCAAGCAAAACTTTTCTGTGTATTTGCTTTGTCTCTGTGGTTGTGCGTGTGTCTGTGTGTGTGTGTGCGTGTGTGTGTGATTACCCAGGCGTATCTGCTTGCGTAACTTAATACTACTCACAGATGTGCTTCTGGCAGCAGTCTTGTATGCAAACTATTTCCAAGAATTTCTTTGTAGGTTGAAGAATGAAAGTATATATATATATATATATATATATATATATATATATGTAAATAAAAATATATGTATATAGTTGCAAGTCTTCAATCTACTAGCAAAGCAAGGAAACTCTTATATATATATAATCATCTATATCTATAATCATCTAACCTATACGAACCTTAGGAAAGACAACAGATAATCTTCTATTTCATAGTCAAGTCCTACTGGGGTTACTGCTAACTGTTATACATTGTTGATCTCTAAAAGGTATAAAATATTAAGAATCTGTAAAGAATTTATCAGATTGCCTTCCAGCAATATTCGTGTGGAATACAGGCTATCAAGAGTCTATCTGAATCATCTATCTGCTGCAATACTTGTGTGGAATACAGGGTATCAAGAGTCTATCTGAATTAATCTGCTGCCTTTTCCTTGTTGACCTCCCAGCAATACTTTTATGGAATACAGGGTATCAAGAGTCTATCTGAATCATTTATCTGCTGCAATACTTGTGTGGAATACAGGGTATCAAGAGTCTATGTGAATCATCTATCTGCTGCAATACTTGTGTGGAATACAGGGTATCAAGAGTCTATCTGAATCATCTATCTGCCCTGCCAGTCAGTTCCTGCTGGGCTAGTGCTGCCTTTTCCTTTTCATTACAACTTCTATTTGCTGTGGCGGCTGTGGCCATTGCGTGACTGCGCCGCTGTCGCTGCCTCTGTCTCTGCCTCTGCTTCTGCCTCTGCTTTGTTGTGGGCTGCATGCTGATGCCGCTTGGCGTGATGCTACATTTTGATACGCGTATTTGTTCTAAAGTGTCCCGAGTACGTGATCCCCCAGTCGTGGCGTATATTGAAATGATTATTGCGCGTCATTTTGGCCAAATGGCCGCCGCCTTGGCTGGCAGCAACGTGTGGAAATATTAATGGGCCACGGCGCAGTTGTTGCTGGCGCTGGGCCTGGGCTGCAGTTAAATGCGATTTGACCTGTGTGTGTAACGCCCAACGCATTAATTCTAATTAACTTTTTGCGGTTAGCTCATCAACCCAAAAAGGGACCTCAGCCCGGAGACTGGAGCCAGTTTATGAGCACTCGCCAACGAAATAGCGTCAACAAATGAAGTGCAGGCAATAAAAAGCGACAAAGGCAAATGGCAAAACGTCGTCCTAGTCGCCCGCCTCTGCCTCTGCCTCTGCCTCTGCCTGCGTTTTGTGCGTTGAGCCATGAAAATGGAAATGAAAATTTATGCGTGGCAACCAACTACCGGGCACAAATGCGCCGCGTTCCTGTGATTAAAACACCTGCGCCGACAGCTGGCAGCTGAAACAGCCACCAGTTGGGCCTTTCGTGCCGGTGCTGGCTGGCTGGCCAGGTGGGCTGCCCAGGTGATCATAGCTTTTCATTTTCAGCGCCTAATGAAACGTCATGTTATTTATGGCCGAGATGCGCTCTAATGCAAAGACATTGCTCTACATCTGCGCAAAACGGGGCCAGCACGAATAAAATTTCACTCGGCGGCTTAGTCGACGTCAGGGGAGCATGTTATGGCCACGTTCTGCAGAAAGCCTTCTGTGATTGCACAACAAATGGAATAGCTGGGCAGAGACGGGCCAAAGTCAAGAGTTGAGCTGAGCAGACAGAATGTGGGGATTTGTAGATTCGTAGGGATAAATCTAAGTAAATCAAGATGAATTCTGTTAATGTTATGTTAAGAAGGCATTGCTGTTATAGCTTAACAGCGACTGATATAATATGTCAAGTGGATCACGCATGAGACGTAAAATAATGAGTTATTTATATATATAGATCGTCATGGTACTTGATTAACTGATTGTTAAGCAAAGTACAGCGCTTTGAATGTAAGAGCTGAAGGCAGTGCTTCAGGTAGTTCTTCACCTATAACAAGCATATTTCTTTGCTTGATTTTTATATTATATATTTATTAAAATTAGCTTGAAATTGACTAAATGCCTAAACAATCTATATTCAAATAAGTATAAACGCCGTTGAGGGGGCGTCAACATAACAGTTGAATAATCTTGAAATGGAGTCTGTTAGTTAGCTCTTCGTTTCTGCATGTTCTCTTCATTGGTCGTATTGAGTGCAAGCAATCGCCATTGGCTGTCGTGCAATGCGCCTATAATTGTATGTATGTAGAAATGAGAAAGCTATCAACTCAAGAGCACGAATACGAGAGTGAGCAGACGTCACACGATAGCTCGTTTCTAGTTCACTCAATCTACAAGCTTCGGTTAAGCACGATCAAGCCGATGCGCTCTGAGAACGAACGTAGCTTGTCGCTAAGGCATTTGAGCTACTGCAGCATTGCATGCAGTAGGAGTGAAAGAGAGAGGTGAAAAACGAAGTTGTGAGAGCATGCATATCAGTGCACACTCATTATGCATGCATGCGAACGAAGCTTGTCGCCAAGGCAATTGAGTTACTGCATTGCATGCAGTAGGAGTGAAAGAGAGAGGTGAAAAAACGAATTTGTGAGAGCATGCATATCAGTGCACACCTATTATGCATGCATGCGCTCACAACTTCGTTTTTGCACCTCTCTCTTTCACTCCTACTGCATGCAATGCAGTAACTCAATTGTCTTAGCGACAAGCTTCGTTCGTTCTCAGAGCGCATCGGCTTGATCGTGGCAGTAACTCAATCAGTGCACTCTCATTATGCTCGCCTTCTGTGATGCTCTCACAACTTCGTTTCTTCACCAATAAAATCATTTGGCATTTGAAGCCCGAGGCGGTCGGACGTTATATTTTCGGCTGCCAGATCAGCGGGAAGAAGCTGCGTAAATGTAAGTACGCAGTACGTATTAAAAGTCAGAAGTATTTTAGCTGCAATACTCGTTATTCAATTAAATATAAATTTACCTATTATTTATATGGTTTCAGCTTTGATTTATAATCAGAAAAGTTGTTCAGAAACAGATTTATTGATTAAATTTTCAATTAAGCCCACGCAGCCGTTAATCAGTTGTCATAAAGCACATTCAATGCGCTTGCCGATAATTCATTCAACTAAGTCAAGAGCGCGCGGCACAGATCGCAAGCAATTGACAATTTGACATGCATTAAGCTGCTCAATTTGTCTCTGGAATCTGTGCTGTGCTGCGAGGCGGTCGCCTCCCGCAGGAGTGCTCCAGAAATATTGCTCACTTGTCACTTCAGTGGATGCGTCTTTTCAATGGCTTTCTTATGGCTTTTTGTTCCATTCTTTTTTTTTTTTTGGGTTTTTCTGACAACCTTCAACCCCAAACGTGTTTGGCATTGATAAATTTTGGAGGCGTGCGGCGTGACTGGCGCTGACCGCAGCCCAAGCATAGAGTCGACTTTCGGCGGGCAGCGGGCCATTAAAAATGCTAATGTGTCTATTCAATGCGAATTCTATGCAAATGACAAGGTTAAAAGCAAAATAAGAGCTACTGCGCGCTGGTAATGCGATAAAAAATTTGACACATCATCACTTTTCAATAAAATCAACAAATTTTATTTAAGCGCCGCCCAGAAAGGCTGCTCGCAGGCTGTGGAAGCTGAAAGGCAATGCCATTAGCCATGGCGCCCGCTCCACTGGGGGAAGCTTATCCATTTCGGCCATACGTTTTTCCAGCTTCTCCTTATTCTTTTTTTTGGATGTGAGTCTGGCTTATATTATTTCATTCTTCTTTATGCGCTCCGCTTGTTTTTCTTTGTTTGGGTTTGCCTCTCTCCTGGCTTTTCGCTTTTGTCAAATGGCGCTGGGCCACGGAAGCTCCACAAAGAAAATACTTTGCATTTGAAAATGCGAAATCCGGTTATGTTACTAATTTGTGTGCCTCTCTCTCTCTCCCTCTACCTCTCTCTCTCTATCAGTCTTTCTCTCTGGTGTAATGCTTCATCCATTTAGCTTGCTTCCGGACGGTAGCTGTTCAACATCAATTACAGCAGCCAGAGCCAGAGATGGAGCTGGAGCTGGAGCTGGAGCCGGCGCCAAAGCGAAGAACGCAGTTCTCTCAATTCGCAATGGTAACCCAAATGTCAATCCTACTGATTGATGGAATTGACAATTGCGCCGCCAACGCATAACCGTAGATGAATGAATTCGGCTCCACAGACAGAGAGGCAGAGGCAGAGGCACGGGCAGAGGCACGGGCAGCGGCAGTGCCTGGTCGGCAGTTACCCCAGTCAGCAGTCAGCTGTCCGCAGTCAGCAGTCAGCAGCAGCTCGAGCAGTTCCTATGTCACGTCAAGCGTTGCGTTTTTCCGCTGTCAATCCGAGTAACATTTGTCTGGCAACGGCAGCTCAATTAGGCCATTTGAAATACCAATCGAAATCGTTAAAGTACCACGAAAAAAGGGAGCAGGCGAACAAGGACTCTACTCTAAGCAGGCTCTGGCAGGGACAGTTGCTGTAGTTAGTTGGGTGTAGTGATTGAGATAGCGTATAATAGGGATATTAGGATTGAAGTCAGGGAAGAGAAAAAGAAAGGAGTGCAGCTGGAAGTTTCTTTATAGCCATGGCTTACAGATATCAGTTAACGATCGACTACGAAGCTAAGTCAAGATTTTAAAGCTATAGTCTATCTGATTCTCATTCAATATGTGACTAATTTGAGAATTCATTTGATAATAATCGATAAATATCGATTTTATATAACTCTTTTCCCATATATTTATTTTTTTGTATTTTGCATATTTAAGACTTATGTTCTATTTCCGAAAAAAGTATTTGAGATAACTTAAAGTTGCTGAACATTTATTTAATAATAATCGATAAATATCGATTTTATATAACTCTTTTGTCCCGTGATGAATCTTAGATGAATGCATATTAAAAGTACAGTTCATTTTGATAAATAGACTGTTTATCTCATTTGAAATAAATCGATAAATATCGTTCTCACATATATATGTTTTCAGTCTATTTTGATAATACTCAATATAAATCGATATTCTTTGTCCCTTTTATCTGCATGATAAATCCTATAAATCTTAGCTGACTGCTTATGAACAGTCCACTTCATTTTGAAGGCATCGATAAATATCGATAACATATATTCGTTTTTAGCGCATTTTCTCTAGTACAAATGTAAGTCTTTGCTCAAATGAAGTTAACTGCGATAAATTTAGATTACAATATAACTATGATAAAGAGCTTTTCTTCAATTTTCTTTCAAATAATTCCCGCTTAATCAGATATTCTTAAATACTTCAAGCACAAATACATATGCCCCACACTCAGTTGTCCTTCAACGAATAATGACAGATCTCGGCTAGATTGTGATCGACGCTTGACAGTCACTTAATTCGAAGCTCTGATGGATAAGCTGTTCGTCCAGCAGCTGCGAATGAATTAACGAGCTGTCTTGCGGCTTAATGTGGATTCAAATGGCCCTCATAACTGCTGTGTAAATACAATTAACGCCTCATTTGATAGCGGTGGGTGGGGAGTTGGTACTAGGGGCTGGACTGGCTTAGGTGCTAAAAACAGTTACACGTTTATTTTCATAGCCGGCAAGTTGTTTTTGTCGTTGCCAGCGTCACCAACTTGGCCAATTGAATTTGTTTTTCCTCGTCTCGTGTAAACATCGCGTGCAATTACAAATATTTAACTAGCTCGTTCGGCTGAGTGCGCGCGCCCCTCGCCCCAGTCGCCCTAGTCGCCCCAGTCGCCCCTCTCCCCATTCCCCAATGCCCATTCAGCGGAGCAAAACGAATGTTTATCAAAACACTCCAAAAATCAACAACAAAACAAAACTATTAAGATTATTAAATGGGGAATAGAAGCGACAAACTCCTGCCATAAATCGAACTAAGGTGTTGGAGGGAAGTTCTGGACTGACTGCTTGAATACCCTATGAAAACTATAGCGATGAATGACTATGATTTCCCTAAAGCCACTCAAATGAATATAAAAATGGATTCGACTCAAGTTCATTTTATGTAATCAGCTTACTATATACAAACCCGCATCGAAGCTAGCCTTAGCCTTCAGAGCTACACCTACATATTTTTATATATTTTCTATCACACACACACACATGGATTTCAAGTCCCGTCGCTGCGCGCAACACACCTACAAGTGCCTCATCCTGGGCGACTCGGGCGTGGGCAAGTCCACATTCCTGCGGCGACATGCCACGGGCCAGTTCGAGGAGCAGCATGTGCCCACCTATGGGCTGAACGTGCACACGCTGCCGCTGGAGACGAACTACCAGTCGGTCGCCCTGGAGATGTGGGACGTGGCTGGGGACGCACGGCATGGCGGACTGCACAACGGTTACTTCTTCTTCGCCAGCTGCGCCATCATCATGTTCGATCTGAGCTCCGTCAGCTCAGCGTCCAGCGTGCCGCATTGGCAGCGGCTGCTCGCCCAGATCTGCGGCAAGCAGCTGCCGGTGGTCGTGTGCGGCAACAAGGCAGAGCTGGAGCGCATGTGCCCCGCCCTGCTCTACTGTCAGCAGCCCAACTTCGACTACTGCGAGCTGTCGTCGCGCGCCGCCTGGAACATGGAGGCGCCGCTGCAGCTGCTCTGCCGGCGCCTGCTGCGGCTCGATGACTTGAAGCTGATCTCGCAGCCCGTACTCAAGCCGGCGGACAACTGCGAGTTCCATGCGGCCGCCATGAAAAGGGAAATGGACGAGGTCAAAAAGAAGATGCTGCCGCCCAGGCACGACGAAGACAACATTAACCAAGCGCTCAGTAAACGCAAGCTCGAACATTATATTATTTTGAATTAGGACCAGCTTCGCGCTGTATTTTAGTATTATTTTAATATTTTACAAAATAAATTTAAAGTGTTTTAGTAATTAAAACAATATTAATTTATAATAATATTTAATGGGCTGAGTTCTGCGCTGTATCAGTTTGAAGATAGGTGGTTAGGGTATTTCATAGTCCAGCACGCCCCACTGGCTTGCACTAACAAACTCTCTGTAGTATTCAGCAACATATACTCAGCTATAACTATTTTTTTTATATTTAATTTAATTAATATATTATCAAACCCAAGTCCAGCTGGACTCTGCATGCCTAATGAGTGCAAATTAAATGAAATAGTTAACAAAAAATAATATTTAAAGAAAGCCTGCGTCAGTTAAACAAGCCCCTTTCGCAGACCGTCATCAAAAGCGACTCAGCAAAATATGTGACGGCAATTTAATTAAAAACTTATGAATGAGTGAACAGAACAACTTTTTGCACATCCTTCGACTTGAAGATGTTTTTATCGTTGTTGTTTGCACAAATGAATTTTGTGCACACACACACACACACACACACACACACACACACACACACACGAGCGAAAGTTGAGCGTCTGTTTGGGCATGCTGGAGATCAGCATGTGAAAACTATGTGCTGCATTTTCCACACACTAGAAAAGCACAAAGTTTTTACAGCGTAAAAATATAATTGGAGAAATTAAAAAAAAAAACTTGTTTTTAGTTTTTATTTTTTGTATTTTTTGCTTTTAAATTTTGCCAGCTTTACAAGGCAGCAAAATGTCTAAAACTAACTCAAAAATATTTTAGAAAAGATAGAAAATAAATATTGTTTGCATGGATATACCCTGTTCAGATAATCAGAGAAGGAGTATTGCTACTTAACAGACGAAGCAATATCTTCCATGTGAGAGAAGCTGAAACTAGAGACCAGATAGAGATATAGAGACAGAGATATCTCATCAACAGGAGCGGGTTAAAATAATGAAGATTCCAACTCTTATACAGAAATTCCAATAAGCAATCCAATAGAAGCTTTAAGGCATTCACACGAAACCCATAACAAGAACATAGTCAGAGAAGTAGTATAGCTATCTTATCTTCTCTTTATATATATATTCTACTTGGCAATATCATCCATTTGATATAAGTATTTCAGCTAAAGAGGAGCAGAAGGCTGAGTTACTACAGTCATACAGAAATGAGTATCGCTTGGAATTCTTATCAACAATAGTTTAGTTTATACTTAAATTAAAAAAAAAATTTTTTTATTAATTTATTATATGAAATCTGCACTTTTATCAGGCATACACAATAGAACCATATTCAAACTGAAGTAATTCCATCTTTCCCACAGTTTTCTTTTTGAATTTCGACAAACATATTTCAAAAAATATATCAAATATATATATATATTATAATATGAACATATTGTCTTAACATAATCATATATTAATAGCGGAGCCTATCAGACAGAAAGAGTTATTCAAAGCAAAATGAATCCATCTTTCCCTCAGCTCAATCTTCAAATTACTCTCCATATATAATATACAATTAGTCTAGGGTATTTGCCAGTCGTGCTTACTGCACTCTTGTCGGTTTTGCCGTTAATCTTGGTAAATCCAATCGCCAAATCGATCTAAGAGCCCAACAGAAACTTTTCGATTATTTTGGCCAGGACTCAAGAATGCATTCCAAATGTATTTCGCACACATACAACATTTTTGTCTCCTGGTCGCAATTTCACTTGGCACATTTACAAGCATTTCTCAGCGTAGAGTGGGGGCTTGGGGCTTGGGGCTTGGGGCTTGGCCATTTTATTGTGTGTGCAGTCGGTAAAAGTGAATAAGAAAATTTGTTTGCCAACTCTTGGTGTAATTTGTAAACATCAAAGAGAATGCCAGAGAAAACATGTCCACGAGTCAAAGGGATCAAGAGTTGCTTTGCGAATTCGTGCGGAAATCTTCTACGTGTGCGGCATGCCAAAATCTCTCCCTCCTCTCCCCCTCTCTCCCCCTCTCCCTCTGTGTGTTTACTTACCACGCAGCTCTGTCGTATTCCACCAGTTGCCTTAGCAAATCCGTTGATGTCGATGATACCACAGTGCGTATGCGTCTCCCAGCGGCGGCGGGCATGGCTGGAATCTAAAACTCGACTAGGCTGTCATAGTACATGACGCTAATGAAGCGCCAAGACGGCGAAAATTCGATAAAGTCCAAAGCTGCGCAGCTGCTGCTGGGCTGCGGTGGTCGCAGCGCCTCGCCAAAAAGTTATGATAACAAAGAACTAATTAAGAAACATGACGTCCTTATGACAGGCTCGACTTCTTGCCCAGACCCCGCTCTCAGACTCTGCACTGGCTGGCAGTGGCCGCAAAGGCGTCAGCAGCTGGCCAGAACCAGCAGCGGAAGCAACTGAAGCAGCATCTCTGATGATGTCCTGATGTACTAATTAAGTTTTGAACGTGACGAGAAATTGCAAGTAGCAATTTCGTTGTTTGATTTTTCGCTGAGCTACATGCCTGCTCGCCGCTCCCACCCCGCCCCGCCAGCCTCTTTCATCTGAATAATTAGCTGCAAAGTGTGCAAAGGACTCAGCGCGCCATGGCTGTAATGCCCAGACTCCCCCACGCCCCATTTACCCCCCACACAGTTGCGGGTAGTTTCCTTTTTGGCTAACTACAAATTAGAATTAATTTTCTTGATGCTGCTGCATATTTGGCTGTTTATGTGCGCCCAGACAATGCGCAACGATCAGAGCCGCTCCAGAGGCGAAAGGCCAACACGTCGATAACTTAACTTAAGAGTTAACTAAAGCTGGCATATTGTGAAGCATGGTATAGTAGAGTAGAGACTTTCTTTGCCATTTTGTTGAAATGATTATTAAATTTACATAAATATTAATAATGTTTTATACATTTTTTAACAATTATTATTAACATATATTATTTTTAAAAATTATAATACACAAAAAATATTGTTATTATATTTTTTATATAAATAAAAATTATTAAATTTATATATAATTAAATTAACATATTAATTAAAAATTAATAATATATGACAAAAATTATTATTATATTAAAAAAAAAATAATAATGTATAAAAAATATTATTATATTTAACAAAAATTAATAATGTAAAAAAAAATGTATATGTATATTTTAAAAACTTAAATAAAAATTATTCTTATTAAATTTTATTATTATTATTATTACATTTTTTAATTTTTAATCAATATATTAATTTATTTATATATATTTCTTTTTTGGAAAGTGTATCAATATTTAAAATATGAATATAAAAAAAATAAAATAAATTTAAAAATACAAAATTTTAATTTTAATTTATATTTTATTCATTTTGGTAAATTAAATATATAACAAATAATGTAATATTAATTTAAGTATATATAAATAATAAACAAATTATTTATTAACCATATATATCCAAGTCGAGGATTGGACCTTGAGAGTCTATGAAAATATACCATCCTTAACTTCTTTATATAGAATACTTATTTATATACTTATATTCATCATTTATACAATATATACTTATATGCAATAATTATTTATATATAGGTAGACTCGAAGTCTTAGAATTTTCATGTATTATATTATTATTATTAATATTATGAAGTTTCTCTGTTCCCGCTTCCTGGATTCTCCGTTTAATATTCGTAAATCCGACATTTGAGTTTTTCCTTTATCATCCATTTTAACTCCTTTGTTTATTGTTGCGTCTCTTTGTCCCCTGTGCCTCAAACACATTTCCATTCATTTTTTGCAATTGGTTTTTCGCGTTATTGTTGCGAGTTATTTTTCCAGATTTTCTTTTGCAGAGAGCTTTTGTGTTTGTTTTGAGGTTTCATTAAAAAGAATTTAATTACAAGGAACTCATTTCTCTACAGTCTCTCTCTCTCTCTCTCTTTGTCATTGGATGTGCCAGTTCCAGTGGCACGCCCCCTTTATTATGCATTCTCACGTTTTGTGCGAAACGTCGCCAAAGCCTTTGTGAATTGTCTCCGCTGTGAGCGTGAAGGAGAGCAAAAGATGTGGGTGGAGAGAGAGCGAGAGAGATAGAGAGAGAGAGAATGAGTGTGAGCGAAGCGTGGCATAAAAATTACCGTTGCGGGGATTAAGAAGTTTCGCTATTATCATTCAAATTATAATTACTTGCAATTGTTTTTATAATGTTCATTAACATTTAGCGCCTTTTCAGAAATTGCAGCGAAATGGGAGCAGCGGCTGCGATGCCTGCGAGCGAGCTTTCATTGCAGACATTTTCGTAATTATTTTTTAAATTGTAATTTGCGCAGCCGCCTCTGGGAAGGATTAGCCCGGAAATATGGCAGCATGTGTTAATTGGATTTTGGGCGCTCATAAAGACACAAGTTGATGGCGCCCGCGCGTGTGCAATGCTCATCCTTATCCCCAAGGATATGATTAAAAAAACACAAAGAAAGTAACAGAAAATCCTTGATTAACAAATAGCTAGAGATTGGCGCATTTACATATATATTTAAGAAAAACAATTGCAGCACAGCTGATAATAATATATATTTTATTGCATTTTCATAAGAGTTGAGGAGATATGCGAGGTTTGATTGAGTTTTATAATTAATTTGGGTTTCTGAAATGCCTCTAAGATATTAAGACAGCTGCAGCCGAACTTTAATTGACATTTATATATTTTATATAAATATACTTGAGCGGAGTTTAAATTGAATTTATAATTTTAGTACTCCATACACAATTTGAGTACTAAAATTATCATTATCTACAAGAGCATTTGATCGCTGCTTAGTCGCTGCCGAGCGTCGCGACGCTCTCTCAGTTTACAGTTGGCAGTTAGGTAAACACTCGAACACGAGACGCTGGCTGCGCAGTGATTGAGTCTTTTAACTGTATAACTCATTGTTGCTCTCTCTCGCTCTTTCTCCTTTAACACAAGCTACAATCATGCAACTCTCAAATGCCAGCAGCTTAGCTAGAGCAGCAAAGCAGAGGCGGAACGAAGTCTGGTGACGATGGTTAGGCAGGGTATTGAGCTCCGCTGTGCGGACAAGTAAAACTTTTGTATTTTGTTGATTAGTAAAAAGCAAAGCAACACAATATTGAACAAATATATTAAAATATTAATATTTATGTATATATAAATATATATTACTATTATTAAATATTATATAAATATCATTTAATATATCTATATTATTTCAAAGATGTATAAACAAAAAATATTTAAAAATATATATGTATATATAAAATAAAAATATAATATTTAAAAATTGTCATGCAAATAGTATATATATTCAGCTTTATTATAAGCAGCGATCTCAAAATTGTATTTCTTGAAAAAAATATTTATTTTCTCGCTGCTCGCTGCATATAAACAGACTACAAATTTGTCTCTCACGCTGTCTCTCTCTGCTCACTCATCTTCGCTTCCATCCAAGAACAATTGCGTATTACTTGCCCGAAGTTACTCTCTCGCTCTCAAAGCTCGCTCCTAAATCTAGACGATCACTCACTTCTTGCCGTTATTATTCGTTCGTTCTTTTGGGCCTCTGCTTTATTTCAAATTTCTTTCACATTATAATACTGTTCAGCAGTTGCTAAAACTGGAGTAACTCACAATGTAAAGTTTATTTATTATATATAAAGTGTTATTTCTTCAACAATGCCCTTTGCATCTTGCTTTAAACACCAAATTTGTGAAGCGCGTTCAACTGAAGCTACTTTAATTTTTAATACTCGGCCGCATGCAATTTGTACATCTCGGTAAATATGAATGCATTATTCATTAAAAACGTACACTCGAATAAAGCAAAAACAATTGTGGTTTTCTGTGAGAGTGTGTGTGTGTGTGTGTGTCTGTGTGTGTGTGTGCTAGCCACTGTGTGGGCAAATGTTTACAAAAATTTCTTTTGATTTATTTAAGTGGAACTAATTGTGGGCGTTGAACTGCAAACGAAAAAAATACGAAAAAAATGAGAAAAACATATAATAAAAATAATAATAAATGAAACAAAACATGCACATACATACATACATATTCGAAGAGCATTAAAAAATGATTACACTTTAAACAGGAATTGTCATATTGAATCGAGTTAAGCGAATAATGACTTCAATAAGCAGAGTCCACTAATTATTTCATTAAGCACTCGACTGCGTCAGGCGGCAGGTGCCAGAGGACGAGGCAACAGCGAGTTTCGTGTCTATGAAGAATTAATATCAGCACTCAAAGAACATATTTATGCACATATCATATCCTTGCCAAGGACCGAGCAGCCAGCATTTGCGTGTTTGCGTGCAATTTGTTATCGCTAAACAAAGAAAGCGACGTAAATTCAACACCTACAGAAAGTCAGACACACAAAGTTCAGTCCAGGCTCTGCGACGGAATACGGAAAAGTTAACTCCACAAATTGTAAGTAAATATGTTAAAGTCTAATTAGGTTGAACAGTTTTTTCAGCTCTTCTTTTATTTTCCTTGATATATGTCAGCTGAAGCTAATAAAGTGTGGGTGCCGATATAGAGACATGGGCAGAGGGAGCAAGTCAGAGCGGTAGGCACAAAGGGAAGATTGGCAGAGACCATAGATATAGAGAGCGAGAATGAGAGTTTCATCGGAGTATTTATGCTTTATAATAAAACATTGATAATTATTTATGCTTAAGGTCGGCAGCTACGTTTCAGCTATTGAAAACAGATTTATTTATTTTCATAAAATATTTCTTTTCATAAAATTCAAAAAAAAAAAAAAATTATATATAATATATATATATAAATATTGATTATTTATTTAAAATAATTTGATTTAATTTTTTTCTTAATATTTTTTATTCAGTATTTCTGATTAGTCTTTGTTTTTATATATATTTTTTTTGTTTATTATTTATTTATTTTAATTCAATATTTTTGATATTGATATAATTACTATTTATTTAAATAAATTTTTATTTAATATTTATTGAATTAATATTTTTGTATATATGTTTTTTATTAAGTTTTTAATTTAATATTTTTGATTTGTATTATAAAAAAAAAAATATTTTATGTATTTAATATTTTTATATTTAATACTTCATTATATTTAATATTGAATATTATTTATATTATATTATATATATATTATTATATATTATTATGTAATACTGACTCAAAGCAGAGAGAAGCTCCCAGTTGAGCTATACTAAAATGAGATATCTATAACAAAGCTACTTACAAAGCAAAGTTAGAGTGCCCCAAACCTGCATATCCTTGCTGAAATATGTATATTGAGCCCTTTATCTTTCATGAGGTTTCGTGCTGATTCCTACCTTTATTGCAGCTGAAGCAGACAAATGAAATGCAGCTCAAATAATCCATCAAAAGCAACAACTGGCCAAAGGACACGTCAAAGTAATTAAATGATCATGTTTAAATACATATGCGAGCACTTCAATTTCAAATGTATGGGTGAGACAGAGTGTGTGTGAGTGGGGTGTGTGCGTGTGTGTGTGTGCGTAATTAAGTACAACACAGATGGAGGCTGGATTGTCATTAATTTGAGTTAACAAAAGCCTATTTGTGATTTGTCAAAATTGAATTTGGTCCTTATCGAGGATTTGATTGATGACCAAGCAGCAGTTGGTGTTCCCTTGCCCAACTACTTTTGGCGAGCACTTTACGTCACACACACACACACACACGCACATCGAGTTGATTGAGAGCTGAGGCGAAAATGCAAATGCGAGAACTCTGAGAGTCACTGCACGTGCTCATCAGATTGACAGATTGTCAGTTTAGCATTTCGATGGCAACTGGCGACTTAACCAGGCCAAATGCAGACACCAATTTCAGTTTGTTGCACTTTAAAAGTGCCGCCCATAGACACAATGCCAAAATGTTGCA
Organism: Drosophila peninsularis; assembly: GCA_035047485.1. Taxonomy (NCBI): domain Eukaryota; kingdom Metazoa; phylum Arthropoda; class Insecta; order Diptera; family Drosophilidae; genus Drosophila; species Drosophila peninsularis. The sequence goes on from JAWNPN010000014.1 coordinate 4,794,887, forward strand.
GGTATTTATCATTGTTTTCCCCCTTACTCTCTCCCCTCTCCCTCTCTCTCAGGCATTCTCTCTCTGTATTTTTTGCTGACTGGCAAATCTCAAATGGAGTCACATTTTCAATGGATGCGACGCAACTTTTGTCAACAGAGCGGGCCAAAAAAGTGGCAGAGCCGGAAGTTGAAGTGCTGTTGGGAATTCCAAAATTTGTTGCCTGCCATTGTCATTTTTGTACTCGCGGCGGCGCATTCGTGCGTTTTATTCCCAGCCAAACTGTAAATTCAAAGCCAGCGGCGCAAAATCGAACAAGTAACAGCAGCAACAACAACTAGAACAGCCGAAATGACTACAACAACAACGAGAGCAGCAACCCGATAGCTCTTTTCAGCCATTGAAACGCGCTGCAATTGTCAGTTTTTTTGGCATGCCGAGAAACTCAACAACAGCTCGAAATTATAGATTTTTTTCTGCTTTTTTTTTGGGGCAACTTCTCGAAAAGGCGACAAATGTGCACTCAATTGCCTTCTGAAATTAATTTCGTAAACCAATTCCAGCTATACCCTAGACAGACAACAGTCAGTCGCTCAGTGCATGCGCTTGTATTAGTGCATGCGGCCACGCACGCCTGTTAAGCTTTAAGCTCGCAAAGCTTTCACGTACGTGTGCCCTGTACGTGTGCCCTGTACGTGTGCTGCAGCCTGCCAGCTCATAAATAAATTAGACTCAATTTGCCTAGTCTATAGGTCAGTTCGTAGTCGTCTCATGCATTCAGTGTGCCAGCACCTGCTAATCCCAGTCTTGGCCAGTATCAGATCAGGGCAAACAGTGTGCTTTAAGCACACACACACACACTTGGAAAATGTTCACTTAGTGCTGCCCATTAATGGACTTTTAAGTGCAGCCAACAATGTGCGCCGTATGTTTGACTTTATTGTTAAAATGTTCTTCCATTTTCCTGGCCAACAAAGGCAACGACGACGACGCCGAGCATCGGTTTCGGACTCATAATCCGTTTAGTGAGTGCGACAACACGTGCCAGCTTTCGTCACAGCATTTCGATTGCGATTTCTATTTCTATTTCTGGTCAGGTAAATAAGCTGACCGAAAAGTATTTATTAGCGACAAACAGAAAGCTTCGAGAGCTGCTTAACTTAAGCCCCGATCCCAGCACAGCGCTGCCATAGCTCAGCTAAATAGTAGCTTTTCACTGGGAATTTCTATGCTTCAGTTTGCATCGACTGAAAATAGTTACAAGTGTGGAGAGTATTTAAGAGGTATTGCATATAAATGTGAGTTGGCTGTCAGTGAGTTGGAGCTATGGTGTGTGGGACTGGATGAAGCTTGTGCTTAGTACTTAGCGAGCAGATAGAAGATAGTTTTGAAGACTAGAAATGGATTAGTGATATGATAGGAAGAAATTATCTGACTTCTGATCATCTTTGCGAGCCGTTCATGTGTGTGTCTCACGCCTTTCAATTTGCTCAAAGACTGACCTAATACTGGACTGACTTAGTAGACTGATCTAATACTAGACTGACCCAATACTAGACCTACCTAATATTAGACTGACCTAATAGTAAACTGACCCAATACTAGACTGAGCCAAGCCAGACCTAATACTAGACTGACCCAATACTAGACCTACTTAATATTAGACTGACCCAATATATACTAGATATACAATATATACTATAATACTAGACTGACTTAGTAGACTGACCCAATACTAGACTGACCTACAGAACTTATCTTATTACGCCACATGTGTGTATTAACGTCTATGTGTATCATCTTCCTTGAAACTCTCTGCTAAAACTTTCGTTTTGACGTCTGGCATATATCATATACTTCTGTCATATCATATATATAGAAGCTTCAGTAATATATCATATAGTTCTGTCATATCATATATATAGAAGCTTCAGTAATATATCATATAGATCAGTCATATAATAAATATAAGAGCTTCCTAATGTCATATACATCTGTCATATCATATATATAGAAGCTTCAGTAATATATCATATAGATCAGTCATATAATATAGGAGCGTTATATTTCATATACATCTGTCATATCATATATATAGGAGCTTCAGTCATATATCATATAGATCTCTCATATCTTATATGTAGGAGCATCTCTCATCTATCGTATACATCTCTCATAGAATAAATATATATATATTCATATATCATATAGATCTGTCATATCATATATATAGAAGCTTCAGTAATATATCATATAGATAAGTCATATAATTAATATAGGAGCTTCATAATATCATATACCTCTGTCATATCATATATAGGAGCTTCAGTCATATATCATATACCTCTGTCATATCATATCTATAGCATTCACTCTCCCTAGTCATCGCCTTCACCCTCTTTCTATCTGCCACATTCACTCTTAGCCCACACCATACACTCTTAGTGGATACAGGGCATCTCCAGCTGCACACACCCTGCCTCACGTCCTAGGTCAGCTCAGCCAGTTCAATTGCATGGGCCATGCGGCAGCGCCTAAGTGGCTTCCCCTGCATATCAACATTAATATAGTCGCAGCAGAGCAAAATTGGAAAACCGCTGAGTAAATGCGTCTCAGCTGGCTCGCATTTCCTTTGGCCGGACAGAAATGGCTGGATTTATATTTATGACGCTGCCCTTGGCATATGGTCGGCTCCGGCCATGGCTGTGTGGAGGTCTAGGCCGGTGGGTCGCTTCGGCTCGGTCTGCTGGTCTGTTGGTTGGTTGCCTTTTGCCAAAAGATATTTAAAATCAAATTTGTTTAATTTACATGCATAAACGCGTCAAATTTGTTTGGGAAATGTGCACCCGGCTGTAGCAATAAGCCCAAGTGTGGGCCGAAGGGGGGGACAGGGCCAGCTGCTAGTTCTAGCCAGGCCAACGAGCGCGCGCGTGTGTGTGTGTGTGCGCTCAAAGGCAACAACTGTTTCCGTTAATATAAAATGCAAATTTTGAGCATTTTTAGCAGCGCCCAAAAATTGGTCAAATTCCCCGCCCCCTGCCGCGCCCGCCTGCGGTCAGCTCGGTTAGAACAGCACAAGATATGAGTTTGTAATAACCAAATCGGTTGGCTGCCCGGCTGGTCGGGCATGGTCAAATGCAATGAGTAGTAAAATGTTGTTTGAAATTATGGGCCCAAACGCCGGATGTTGTTCATATCCTTTCTGTAAACGCACGGAAATATCCAGGACGAAAAACAACAGGCAGCAGCAGCAGCAGCAGCAGCGGCGGCAGCGGCGGCCACATGGAAATTATGTTGGAAAAACAATTTCATGATGTTTTTCATTCCAGCAACAACAACATATGCGCATAAACACAAACACCAGCAGCAATAATAGCAGCCGACAAAGCCAAACTAAAGCATTTAGGACTCGTTTCCCTTCGATTGACATTTTTAATTTAAGGAGCGAGAGAGAGGGAGAGGGGAAGTGGGAGTGGGAGATAATGTGAATTGAGAGCAAATCATTTTCATGCCATCGATGAATCAGCCGGCGGCGTCTGTCTTCAATTTTTACCATATTTTTCCACTCATTTATTTACATTTTGCCCCAGCCGAGCCTCCCCCCCCCCCCCCCACTGGTAGTGGGGATTTATTTATTTAGTGCTTATCTTCGAGGCGCATAAATGAATATCAAATCGAGTCGCATCGCATTCGAATTTATTCGCATCAAAACGGCGCCCATTTCCATGCGGTTGACGCTTGTTTACACTAACAAGAATCGAGCTCTCGACCCTTGAGAGTGTCTGTGTGTGTGTCTGTGTGTGTGTGTTCGAAGGCTCTGCCTTTTCTGTGCGAACCCAACTCGTTGTTATGGCAAGTGATACGCACTTCGTCGCTCTCGATATCTTTCTTCGTATGCTCAAATCCGATTAGCATCATTAAGTTGAGGCCACACAGTTATTGTCGAAGGGTCCATTAGATCCATTTGATTGATTTTACTCAAAGAGAGAGAGAGAGAGAGAGAGAGAGAGAGAGAGAGAGAGAGAGAGAGAGGGGCAGAGCCTACCCAAAAATTGACTCTCTCACAACTTATGATTATTCAATATTTTATTTCCAGCAACATATTTATTGTAATTTCAGATTTTGCGAGCGTTGCGCTAGCTTCTTCTTGGCATTGGCCGCACTGCGACAGGCCTGACGCATGACTTGCAAGACTTGGGTCTGCTCGACTGGAAAGATACTCTGCACATGGTGCACGATGTCCTCCACCACATTGGGCTGTAGCTGCGCCTTGGGCTTCTTGTTCTGGCTCACAGTGCCGGGCCCCATGCGGCCGGTCAGCGTGTGCGTGGCCAGCTCCTCCTTGCCGAAGAGCAGCAGGCACAGGTCGTGCGTGGCTGTCTGATACGTGCTGAAGTTCGCTCTCTCGTACATACTTCTGGTCAACTCTGTGTAGTTTGGTCCGAGTTTAACTATCTTCGGATAAATCTCATCGGTCTCAGTCGTAGTCTTCCTGCGTTTGGGCTGATTTTCATTGGGTTCACCCTTTTCATCGGTCGCCAAGTTTTTGTTCTTTAGCTGCTTCTCAAGCTTTTCCAGCTGCGCTGCCAAAAACTGCAAAACTCGATCAGTTTCTGTTTCATACATGCTATGTGGCGTTTGCGTAGCTGCATTCATTTTGCTGCACTTCGACACTTCCTTCAGCAAATAATTTAGGGACAGAAACTGAGCTTTGTCTGTGAGTTAGACGTGGGCAGCTGTAAGGGTTGCTTTACCATTGCCTATCGAATGCTGTTGTCTATCGATGTTATCGATGTTTTATTGAATACATCAAGTTCGATACTATCGATATATATATATGTAATATATTACATATTTTAAGCCATCTCCAGAGAGATGCCAAACTAATTTCTGCTGATGAGACTGAAATATTGAGATTGAGATTGGACAATTTGTAGTATATTTAATATTAATAATGTAATTTCTGAGCTAAAAATTAATTTTATTCTTCAAACACTTTCTTCTTTAAAAAAAACCGGTTTAATTCATTATAAAAAAAAATATTTAAAAAAAAAATTATATATACATTATTAAATATTGAAAAAAATTTCAAAAAATAAATTAATTAATTTTGTATTAGTCCAAATATCACACTAACAAGCTGCGTTTAAATTTTTTGGATATTTCCAATAGTTTAGATTATTTATAGCTGCGAGTCACTGTATATTAGATGTTCTTCTTGAAATATCAAATTCATTCTATATATAAATATATATTCTTTTATATATATATTCTTAAATAAAGTATAAGAGCTTGCATTATTTTGCATATCTTTGCTCATTCAGCAACCTCATTTCTTTCCGTTTAGTATAACTGCTAGACGCGTACTCCCGCTCCACACACTCTTAATTGCTTCTCTTTACCCTTGGCAAATATTTAAAGTTTGCTTTGGCATTAAATTTGGTTTGCTTTGATTTGTTTTCAAATAGTTCAAATTGCGCGAAATACAAATTTCGTATTATTTTTTTTAGGGACAAATATGAGAAATATTATATCAATAAATTTAAATTTGCGAAAAAAAAATATATATAATTGAATAATTTTCTAGAAATATTTCTGAAATATTTTTAGTCAATCTTAAGTCTGTTTCAGATGAAATAAAAATTTTTAGAAATAAAACTCAATATAAATTTATACCAAATTGCACATCCTCTATCAAAGAGAACTCAGATCTCACTGAGCGAAAAACTATGCAATCAGCGAGCGTTAATGAGTGTCGTCAACCTCCGCTCGGCAGCTGCGTGTTGCCTTTAATCGCCTTTGGAGCTGCTAATGGCAAACTAACTGCTAATTAGAGGAGCGGCTTGGAACAATTAAAAGCCTTTGGCAGTTACGGATAGCAGATACTCGTGTTCCGGCCGGATAAGCAAATGGCATCCGGCGTACTACAATTGCCCGCACTATTCGAAACAGCTGGCCAAATGGTTTGCTTTCCTCTTTTTGCTGGCTTCTCTCGTCTCCGCCGTGGAACAAGTTCCAGATTGCATCTTTATCTTGGGCCATGCTCGTACATATTCTATAAGGCAATAAAAGTTTCTGCGCAATAAATCTGCAAGTTTCTGGAGCGAGACTCCGAGTGCGGCGGCTGGGGCAAACATCTGCAGTTGGCACTCGGCACACACACACACACACGCACACAAATTGCAGAAGAGTTGAGCACAAAACAGGTGGCCCTCGAACTGACGACCATTTTATTTCCTGCCGGGTCAGTGATTCACTTGGCCTCCATTTCGGGCGGCAGCTTTTAAGGTGGCTTTAACAGCAGCTGCTCCCGGCTACTGGCTCCTGGCTCCTGGCGCTATCAACGCCGCTTTGATATTTGGGTTGATAAAAATTAATGCATCCCGTGCATCTCTATCTCTCTCGACCGCCCCCTCGCCGCCCCTCTGCCTGTTGGGCGGCTCTGACGAAAGTGTTGACGCATACAAATTGTGCATTAGCGAAAAACTCGCAGCTTTTGGGGCATTTAGTTGCAAATGCGTCACCAGGAGCTGGTGCTGACCGGGCACCGGGCATCGGGTGCATGGTGCTAGTGACGCCGCCGTTTCGCGACAGCCAGTGGCGAAAATCTGCAAGCATCCGCATGGCATTTGCATAAATGCAATTTAAAATCTGAATTATTCATGAGCGCCGCCATTTGGCCATTTGTCTGAATGACCACTTGTGGCATTCGCTCCACACAGAGGGAGACAGAGAGGGAGCGGGAGAGAGGGAGAGCTAGAGAGACGCACACACAAATACATGCTGGCCACAACAGCGCCCTGCCGTTAGTGCAGAGAGTTTCCTTCAGTTTCAAGCAGATATACTCTATGCTCTATTATCACAGAGTAAGCAAAAGGCAAGATCACTGAGAGCATGTGCCTAAAATCTTATTAAAATCGTATTAAAACCTTATTTGATTTAGTTTCCATCAGTCCAACTCATCTGCTCTTCCAGCTAGGGTATCTACAATTCCATAAGCTCCCGCAAGCAACTCAAACGACATTTTTGTTGTTGCTTTTTGCTTTCTGTGTGTTGGGCAACTGCATGTGCATGTGACAACTTAATGGTTTCCGTTATTTGAAAGCAAAAGCATCGAAAATTGCTGATGTCAAATTGTCGATAAGGATTAACTCTTCCGTTTGTGTACATTTAATATTAGCAGCTGCACATTTGATTTGGATTTGGCTTTGGCTTTGGCTTTGGCATTGGCCATGCTCTGGCCAGTCAGCCAGTCGTCAGTCTGCTGCCCTCCCCTGCAGCTGCAATGTGTTTATTTTGGATTTGGAAAATTACTAAAGTCTGTGTAGGTTCAATTTATTGAGCAAACATTTTTGTTAATGGGATGTGCAGCTAGACAAGTTGCCTCGCTTTGATGTGGGGCTGTGCTGATGGATTACTTAGAGCAAATTATGAATTATGTACATTATGTAATGGAAGCAGAAAATCAGTGTCAAAGCGTGCTTGGCATACGCATATTTTTAGCTTTGCTTAAAAACTCAAATCTTCATGGAAATAAAGAAATATTTGTGGCTTAACTGTAAGTAAAAGATAAAAGTCTTTGAGCATATATTTTATCTATATATAAATATAAGAGAATATAAATAAATATGTATTTTATTGCATGTTAATGTTATAAAGCAACCATATTAAATATATAAAATGTATAAAAAGTATTTTAAAAATATATATACTCTAAACATATATATTTTAATACTAGAAAAATATTTAAATAATATTTATAGCTAATTTTGACCTCAAATATTTATAAATATTCTAAAATATTGATATCAAAATTAACTATATATCTTATTTATATTTTTTTTTAGTATGCAATAATAAGTTATAATTATATATATTTTAAAAATATTTATTCATATATTTTATGTATTTTACATATTTATTTATTTTCTATTATTTAAATTAACTTAAAATTGAGTTAAAACTGTACACATTTTTCAAATAATTTTTTATATATGTAAAATATATAATTATCTGTTTTTTTTTTATATTATATTTATAATATTTTTATTAAATAAATATTTAATTATTTTATTTCATTAAATTTATTTAAATGATTATTGCATTTAACTTAAATATAATATTTAATTTGGGTAAATTTCATGTATCATCACTAAAAAAATATATAAAAATTAAAAAATACATATTTATATTAAAATATATCTTTTATAATTTTGTATTGTAGTTTTTCATAATTCCATTTCACTTTTGCTTTGCTTTTCTATTTATGATTGATTGTTTATCCACTAATTAATCTACCATTCATTTCCCTTGAGTGAAGTATCAAATATTATATTTAACTACAACAAAACCATTTAATATATTTCTTTTTGATCTAAAAGACCTCGTCTACCTTGGCCATTGAGCAAGTTTTTAAATAACTCATTTGTCTGCGACTGCCGCGGTAATTGTATTAAACGAATTACTTGAAACTTTTCCCCCTGGCATTTGCCGCTGTTGCATGATATGGAAATATTACATGCGTACATACATATGGCATATGTCTGCATGTCTGGCACATATACACACGCATATGTGCACATATCGATTTTCTGCCGCGTATATACCAAATGCCGTCCGTGAAGTCAAATGTCTGCGAATGTTTTTGTCACAAATGACTTGCCGTTTTAATTGATTGCTGGCAATAAAGCGAACAGGCGCCCGTTGTGCGAGTGTGTGTGAGTGTGTGTGCTTGGGTGTGTGTGTCTAACTGAGCTCACAGCTGTCGCAGGAAGTTTAAATGGCGAAAGCGTCAACGTCATACGCGTATCGTTCAAACTTTTGGAAAGGGGCAAGAGTGGCAGCCGGCGAGGGGGAGGCGGCGAAAAATTTGTAGACATTCGCGCGGCTGAAGCGAGTTTTTTCAGTTTTGCGCGCTTTTGTGGAAAATTTTCTTGTTTTATTCTTAGAATTTGCGACAATTTCAACTTTTATTTGCGCAACATGCCAGAGGGTGGTGGCTGGTGGTGGGTGGCCGCTGTGGGCATTGCAGGCATTTCTATTTCACCAGCCGCCCCCCGTTGACGCATAAAATTTCCCAATTACATTTATGATTTCTTGCTGCTTTCTCTTTTTTTTCTGTTGCTTCCTATGATTTGCCTGTTATGTTATTGCAAATGCTGTGCGAATGTGTGTGTCACAGCTTTTTTTTTGTGTATTGTGTATGTGTGTGGAGGTTTTTATTTTTATGCTGCTTTTATTGCATTATTTCCAGAGTGCTCTGAGCTCTCTAGTACCCTATGAGAGGGTATGTGGAATTGTCTGGGAATGAAGGCATTTTCGGGTATTCTTTATTGCATTAGAGATTTTCTTTTTGAGGAAAAATCTTAAATATTTTTAAAAATATTAGAAAATTTTATGAATACTTTTAAAATTTTATAAATATTTTTGAAGTTGAAAAAAATATTTTAAAATTTTCTAAAGCATTTTAAATAATTTGTAAAACTGAAATATTTTTAAAATATTTTTAAAATTTTCTAAAACATTTTAAATGCTTTTTATAATTTTCTAAAATATTTATAAAATTTTCACAATATATATAAATATTTAAAAACAGGTTTTAAAAATATTATAAATATTTGTAAAATTTTATAAAATTTTAAATATTTATAAATATTAAAAAGTAATTTTTAATATTTTTACTAGCCTATTTCAGTTTTTATATAGAAAAAAATAATAATTTTAATATATTCATAATCTTATATATTTTTTAAATAAAAAAAACAATTTTCAAAACTTTTTCTAAAAAATTTCCTTTTTTTATTCTATGATTCACTCTATCTACCCATTTTGTTTACTTAGTTAACTCACCTTAATTTACTCCAGCTTCATTTTAGACTCCAAATTGAGAGCATTCACATTTCGACTAGCTGCAAAGCAAATCTCTTTGGTATTTCTAGACATTGCATGTGTCTAGATTCGTATTTGGGCTTTGGTTTGCTTTGGCTCCGAAGCGAAATGGAAATGGAGCTGTTTTGTGTATTGCTTGGAACGTGACTGAAACGCAATTTGCCAAGCTTAGTTTAATTTGCCTATATTAAGCCATCGGCCAACCAACAACCAACCAACCAGGCAGGCAGCCAGCTCGACTGGGCCGGCAATAAAGAATTCTCTCAATTCGATTGTGCACACTTTTCAATATCGCTCATACGCAGCGGTGGCCGTGTGGGAATCGTCTGGCTGTATGATTTTTAGCATCGGGTCTATCCCGGGCAGGGCAAAAGCGAGACTAACGATTGACATGGGCCATGTCGAGGAATTTGTTCAGCTATTTGGCCCAGCTCGCCTGTGTTTAATCCCTTTAATGGACTATTAAGCGTTTTTTACGGCCAGCCCAGGCCGTTCTAGCCGTCGCTCAGAGACGAATGCTGTTGCTGCTGCTGCTGCTGCTTTATGGTCTCGGCGAGTTTACGATAATCTCATCATTTGATGTTGCAGCACGTTCCACCGCTCATTTTATGCTCTCTCATATATTTGCATTGTCTGCGCGCGCGTGTGTGTGTGCGGGCATAAGAGAATGAGATGTAAATATTCGCCATTTTCCATTTTCCATTTTCATTTTGCTGCCTGGAGTCGGCTCTCTGTGTTTGGCATTTGGAGAATTTGTCAACTGGCGTTTGTAATGAATTGATTGTCACAGTGGGAGGCAAATTTTCTTTGAATTTGATATGGCCAAATGGGTTGTGCGAGTGAGTGGGTGGGTGGGCGACTGGGTGTGTGTGTGTCTTGCTTTGATTGACATGTGAATAGAAAAGGCCGCATCCACTTTCAGTTAGCCGGCCAATTAGGAGCGCTTTTTGCCTTTGTATTCGCCCAACAAAGCCAGGCACAAAGTCAACACCCACTCCACACACATACACACACAATCCCTTTGGGCTAGTGCGACTTGGTCTTGGCCAAGGACTTGGGAACGTGGCGTGTCAGTCACGCAGTTTTTTAGACGGCCGTCGTTAATGCCAACGACCACAGCACAGACAGGGCTCTGAATCTGGCTGGCTGGCTAGCTGGCTAGCTGACTGGCTGGCTTCTGCTCCGTGGTCGGCTGGCTCTGCCCTCTGGGACAGAGGCTTTACGGGGGCGTGGCATGCGGTGTGACTTTGTTGCGTGATTACCTTAATTGATGGGCATTTCCGTTGAACAAATGAAGCCACTCAATTAACACCTTTCAGCAGGATAAAAGTCGCACGTCCGCCGAAGCAACAGCTACTAAACCATCTCGCACACACACGTGAGTGTGTTGCCCGGATTTAAATGTATTTAGCTAGACTTTTTTGGGTGTCACTTGTGCTATTTTCAGCTGTGGTTAAGTCGTCTTTGCGCATACGATATTGTGCTTGCAATAGTCTGTCAAGTCAAGAGTTCTCGGCCTAATAGTAATAGAAAACAGCTTAAATGCTCATACCATGACATCGTATACAACGTCATACCATAGCATATCACATCATACCATGTAACTTCATATCACATACCATATTAGCTCATTATGTAAGATAATTTACTTTATCATTTTGTTATATTTCATATCATACATCACATCATATCATATCTTGTCCTATGCCATGTCATATTATATGATCATAAACGATAAGATAAGATATTGAATATATCATCTCATACAATATCATTTATAAGATCATACCATATCATATCATACCATATCATACTGACCATATAATATAATATCATATCATTTCATATCGTTTCATATACAATATCATTTACCAGATCATACCATATCATATTATATCATATCATTGAACATATAATATCATATCATATAATGGACCATAGGATATCATATCAGATCATACCATACCGTGTCATATACATCATATACATCATTTTCCAGATTATACCATAAATTACCATACCATATTGATACCATATGATATTGACCATTGACCATATGATATCATATCATATACCATAACGTGTCATATATCATTTAATATCATACCATATATCATTTCATAACACATATCAGATAATTTTATACCATATACAAGATCATAACATGCCATCACACCATGAACCATATCATATCACATCAAATCATGACATAGGCCATATCATATCATATCATTGACCATATGATATCATAGCATATCATACCGTATCATGACATATATTATTGTATATCAGATAATTTGATCAGATACAGGTCGTAATATGCTATCATATCATATCGTTTCATAACATATGCCATATCATATCATATCATATAACTCAAACTTTCCTCTTTCCTCCACTTCCCTTGCTTTTTCCTTTCAAAAATCAACTGTTTTGCCATTTTCAGCATAATTAAAGTTATTGGCCGCGCTCAGTGGCCGCTTTTGTTGCAAAGTTAAGCGCACTTTGCAAATTGGTTATTAACAAAGAGGCAAGGAGAACACGAATGCCTTTTAACGTGAAACCAAAACACGATACAAAACTTTGTGCACTTTTCGCAAAGTGTTTTCTCTTTTCGTGTGTCTTTTTTTTTTTGATTTTTTGTTTTTTATGCAGTGTTAACAAAATTATAAAACTTGGGCAATTTTTCGTGTGCCACCCTCCACTCCCGACATTTACACCTTACAGGTGTAAAAAGTTGTTGCATAAAGTTTTTGCTGCCGACACAGCCACGCCCAACTGTTCCGTTCAATTTTTCAATTAAAAACCGTTGGCTCCGGGGCAGCAGATCAGCTCCAATAAGCGCTGCAAGCTGGCAAATTGCAGCAAATTAGTGACAATGAACTGTGAGAGCCGAGCGAAGGCAGCCTACAAACGGCTTGCGGAAAGCCAATAAAGATGGCCAGGCCAAGCATGGATGCAGTTGTCAGCGAACTACCGGACGAAATTCGTAATCACAACAGAGCGAAATTGTTTTGGATGCCAGCCAACTGGCCGGCTGGCAGAGAGGCAGACAGTCAGACATTCGACCTACCATATTCTTACTCTCAGATAATTTCCTGTCATTATTTTGTGGTCTTCCGCAGTCGAACGTAAAAATTGCGACTCAAAGGTTTATTTCCAGCAAAACCGAACAAACAGCCCAACACAACAGCCGGAGAGACGGCCGGACGGACAGATGGTCAGAGGGTCTGACGTTCAGCTGGCACAGATTGCAACTGTGAACTGATTCACTTCGCCGAGAGTTGAGGGAAGTGTAGCGTCAGTCAGTTGGTCAGGCAGTCGAAAAATTGACTGCATTGCCCACGGGTCAACAAATAAATTGGCTGCCTGGCTGGACGGCGGACAGTGGAGAGTGGAGAGTGGATAGCGGACTGCCTGGGCTGTTCAGCCCCAATGTTGATTTTGAGGTCATCGCCGATATTGCGGATGTGAATCCTTTTTGATTGCATTGGCCCGCACTGAAATTGCGCTGCCAACTGCCAACTGGCAGCTGCCAGTGCCAGTGCAACTGTGGCGGACAGCCGACAGAAGCCCGACAGCGACCCATGGACAGCGGACTACGGCGTATTAATTGTGGTTTTGTCTGTCGAAAATTGGCATTTTAAGTGCGGCTTGGTGTCATTCCGCTGCAGTTTAACCGTAAAAAAATGCCTTACCTCAAATATTTATTGCAAGTGCCCGCGGCCTGACCTATGGGTCGGGCAGCAGCAGCGGCTAGCGGAGCTTTCAGCGCAGCGCAGCGCTGACCTGCGCACCATTAAATAGCCATAGGTATTCAAATTATATTATTAATATTTACAGGTGTGTGGGGGCATGGTAGACGTGATGTTTCTACTCGTATAGCAGTCAGTCAGCTACCTGTCTGTCCTGTCTCTCTGTCTAGTTTAGTTCTCTGAATATTTTCTTGACAATCGAATCTTGATTTGGGTAAATGCTTTATAAATATATATATAATTTTTATTTTAATATTATTTTCATTAATAATATTTTAATTGCATTTTATTTCATTTAATGTATTTTAATTTAACTTAATTTTATTTCATTTAATATAATTGCATCTATATTGCATTTAATTTATTTTAATTTAATTTAATTTCATTTCATTTCATTTAATATAAGTTAATTTATTTTAATATAATTTAATTTATTTTAATTTATTTTAATTTAATTTAATTTAGTTTATTTCAATGTAATTTATTAATTTTAATATAATTTAATTTAATTTAACTTAATATAATTTAATTTAATTTTATTTATTTTAATTGAATAATAATGAAAATAATTAAGTCTTAAATATAAAATTATTAAATATGAAAAGATTAAATATATGCAATTTGATACTATATAGTGTGAAAGGCTTAACGTTTTACTTCTGTCTTTTATTCTTAAACAATTTACATAAAAATGATCTGATTGTCTTCGCTGATTGATCTACCCTCTCGATAGCTCTATCTTACATTCTACTCTGTAGCATCGCCATCACATCGCTCTCATTGGCCGACTACAATATTTATCAGTATTATACTATATGGGAAAATATATTTATTATTATTTTACTATATATCATTATTATATATTATTATTATTTATATATTTAACTTATTCCTATGCTTTTTCTTGCATTTACATATCTATTTTTTCTGCTCATTTAATTTTACAGAATATGTCACATCAAATATGCAGTTGAGGCTATATCTAAGTATGGAAATTTTCAGTTTTCACACTAGATAATTAGCTAGTTGGAGCGCTCATGCCCAGCCCACACATTATAGATCTCAAATCGAATGATATACCTCTGATATGCGCATGCCAAACAGTTGCAAAACGCGAAGCTCTAAGCACAGAAGGCGGCTATGTGAAAGCTAAATATACACCCACATCAATTCTCAACCCTCACACACACACACACACACACACACACACACACACACACACGACGTACGGTTCATTGTCGAATATTTCACGAATTGAGCTGTCATGCAAATGTGCCATTTCTGTTTTTGAAGTTGACAGCGTCAAAATTGCTGCATACATCGGCATGGAAATGCTTTCAGTGGCGAGCGAGAGGCACAGAGTGTGGGAGCGGGAAGGGGGGGGGGGCGACTAGCTAAGGGAGGGAGCATAGATTTGGCAATGGGTTTTTCGGCTGTTCGGAGATTGATTTGGTTTGGTGCGCAGCGCTGCGTTGCGTTGCGCTTTCCCTGGCTCATTGTTGTGCGGATGTTGCCGCAATTGTCAGTTCCATCAATCATGACCGCATGACAGTCACTTGAGCGAGCCATAGATGAGTTGCATGCCCCAGCTACGGGCAGCGATATGAAATTGTGTCCGTAAATTTCCACGCTTAATACGCTAATAACTCAACGCCGCTCGGACGGCAGCCGAGAGCACAAGAAACGGCAAAAGTTTTATTGAAAGTGCCACACAATTTGTTTGTATATTTAAATTATCATATAATTTTCAAAAAGTTTCGCTCCGAAAATGAGCTCAGGCCGCCCCCCATTATGGCCGTCTGCTGCTTGACTTTTGCCTTCTTTGGGGGTAGTCGGCTGTGGGCTGGGTGCTGCGGGTCCTGCTGCGTCCTTCGTGCCGGCCGTCCCGTTGCCATTTGAATTACATTTGTGTAATTTTGCGGAAAACAAACTTTTTTATTTGCTAATTCTGTTAAATTAGAGAAGAAAATGAAAGAGAATCGTGAATGACTTTATGCAATGCAGCCGAAATGTATTCCGAACAGACTCGCAACTTGCGGCAAATATAATTACGGCGAGACACATGTAATTTGTAATTCCCTCTAGCGAAGAAGAGAATGAAGGGGAGTAGAGACTTGTAGAGACTTGGAGATACTTTAAGAATGTATATGATATGATAGGAAATTATATGATATGGTGTGATATGATATAATATAATATTATATGATATGATGTGATATGATATGATATAAGAAAACATCTTCATTACTTAGACAATTCACTTGAAGATGAGTTGCAAAGGAAATAAATAATATTGGGAGGGTTACAACATTTTTCAGAATTTGTATTTATATTTATTTATATTTATTTATATTTATTTATATTTATTTATATTTATTTATATTTATTTATATTTATTTATATTTATTTATATTTATTTATATTTATTTATATTTATTTATATTTATTTATATTTATTTATACTTATTTATATTTATTCATTTGGTTGTGGTTGCTTCTGAGAAAGACAAAGATGTTTCCATTTATTTGTGTTAATTTCCTTCTTCAATCTGATCTTTCATTTCAAGCATATAGTTAAGATTCCTGATGGAATCTGTGTATATATTCTGTGAATTCTATATATTCTCTTATCTGCTTCCCCTTTTTGCAACTACATACATACTTCGTCATTTATAATGAATGAAATTGATATTTCTCGCTATCACTTCTTGCATTCAAGACGGCCTCAACATAATTTCTGCTCGCCCTCTACTAACTTTAAGCAAGACTAAGCCAGCGATTACCATTAGCTGTCATTTGTATATTTATTTTCTTTTTGATTACAAAAATCAGCTGACAGCTGTCGGCTCCCTGTCCCGTCACAACATCCACTTACAATTTCTAATACACATGCGGTCAGAAACATAAGCGGATTTATCAAACGGCAGCGCACAGCACCACCATAAATAACCAGTGGTGCGAGAGCGCGCATTGGCCCCACAGCTGGACTGAGTTTAATTGCAATTAACTAAACACGCATAAACTGTACCTCAGTGGAGCCCAATGAATATGCATTCCATTAGATCAGCATTAATTTATATAATGTATTGTGCCCCGACTATTGTTGGAGCTTCTTCTACTCCTCTTTTTTTTTTTGCTTCTTAGTAAATGAAATGTAGATGGAACTTTGGTGTGCCTCGTGTATATGCCCTGTAGGTATTGTAGAGGGAGTTTGATGTAAAAGTGGGAAGAAGGCAAAAAAAAAAATATATACCTAATTCTTGACATATATAAACATAATAAAATTTAAATTTAAATTAAAAAATTAAATAAAAATAAAATAATAATAAAATAAATATAAAATAAAAATAAAGTAAAAATTAAATAAGACAAAAAAAGGAAAAATTAAATTAAATAAAAATAAAATATAAATATAATAAATATAAAATAAATATATATAACAAAAATAAATAAAATTGAAATAACATAAGAAAAAAATAAAAAGAGAAATAACAAATATTAAAAAATAAAACATTTTTTAAATAAACTAAAATATTTTAGTATTATACATTTAGCTCAAGAATTTTTTTATAATGTGTATAATTATTTGTAATATATTTTTAATATATTTATGTCAACATATTAAGTACATCTGCAGTACAGGGTATCTCTAGTTCGAGCGCCCTCTCTTCTCTCGATTTTTGTTCCATTTTGCTGGGTTTCATTTGTGCGTGAATTGTAATAAACACATGTAGGGCAACAAATACATTCGCATGTGCGTGGAGCCTACAAATAATTGATATTGATGGCCGTAATCCTACTTAATCCCTAATTACAAACAAATGAATACATTCGACATATGCATGGGAACCAGCTCCTCGCACACGTCCAAATGTATTTAAATGGGGCGTCACACTTGTTTGATATAAAGAAAATATTATGCATAAATTATGGCAAAGAGTGGGGGACTAAGAACGCCCACCCCACGCCGACCCACTTTAATAAATTGCTAAAAACAGTCTCTCACTTGCGTAAGTTGCTTCGCCGAATCCAATGAAAATTGCTTCATAATTAGCCTGATTGAAACAAATACTCAGGAATGCCATGTGTGCCAGTTAATGATGATGATGATGATTATGCTGCCTATCCATTAATTAGTCACTGGCGTCGGCTTTTGCTCTAATTGAACAAACATTGACTATGAATAATTAAATGAGCCTGAGTGTTCAAATTAATACGACACTTCAAGAATTTAGCCGGGATAAGAGTAGACGCGCATACATTATGCTGCACAGGTAGCTGAAAAATCACTTTAAGCTGTGTTTAGGCAGAGGTGTGGAGAGGGAGAGGGGGCACTGAAGGAATTTGTGCAGGTGTGAAGGGGTTTTCCTACTCTAGAGTAATTGGAATAGAGAAGTGTACTATAAGTTAGAATGAGAATGGGAGTGTATAAGAGTTGTATAAGTTGAAAAAAGAATGGGAGTGTATAAGAGTTGTATAAGTTAGCATAAGAGTGGGAGTGTATAAGAGTTGCATAAGTAAACATAAGAATGGGAGTGTATAAGAGTTGTATAAGTTAGCATAAGAATGGGAGTGTATAAAAGTTGTATAAGTTAAGATAAGAATGGGAGAATGTATAAGAGTTGTATAAGTCAATATAAGAATGGGAGTGTATAAGAGTTGTATAAGTTAGCATAAGAATGGGAGTGTATAAAAGTTGTATAAGTTAAGATAAGAATGGGAGAATGTATAAGAGTTGTATAAGTCAATATAAGAATGGGAGTGTATAAGAGTTGTATAAGTAAACATAAGAATGTCAGTGTATAAGAGTTGTATAAGTTAACATAAGAATGGGAGTGTAGAAGAGTTGTATAAGTTAAGATAAGAATGGGAGAATGTATAAGAGTTGTATAAGTCAATATAAGAATGGGAGTGTATAAGAGTTGTATAAGTTAGCATACGAGGTCAGATGCTCAGTGAACAGCTATAGAAATCTCATCAAATTTTGGCTTTCCCTAGGCTACAAGATCACTGAAACCATCAAGACGAACCCAATTAAAAATTCTTTTTAAGCTCTTATAATTTATATATAAAATATTTATAGGCAAACCAACATGCTCTTAGCCCATATAGCTGTAAGCACTTGCCTTGTCGCTGCCCCACTTGGAGGTGCTAATCGTTGCTGCTAAACAACTAAGAATCAAGTTGTGCTCAATGCTAGTCTAGACACTTGTCAATACATAAAGCTCGAGTTTCGGGCTATCAATAAAAACAATCAATATGCTGACAGCAGACAGTCCCCTCGGTCAAATAGACAAGCAGACGCCAATGGGGCTATTCATAAATTGACACATTATCAAAATTTATGGAGGCAGAGAGGCGTGATACGAGTTACATGCAGCCAAAGGGTATGCTGGCTGCGAGGGGGTTGCAAGCAAATAGCTGTAGGAAATTAATGATGCGACACGCTGCAACAGCAAAAACAATGGCCAGCAACAGAAGCAACAGTTGCACGAGAACAACAAAAACAAAGGAAAAAAACTGAGAGGAAAAACCAAAGAAAAGGCAATAAACGGTAGAGCATAGTGGGTGGGGTAGGGGTTGGCAAAACGGAAGCAAACCTCTGCTCGGCGACACATTGAGGGATGTCGAACCAGCCCACGGCAAGTGCTCAGCAAATCTATATATATATATATATAGGAATATATATAACAGCCGTTGCACAGTCTTTGACCTGAGCTGGCAAAGGGATGGCCAAGGCATGGGCCAAGGGATGTGCGCCTGGCCGGCCAGCGGGTGGTTGTCGGTGCGTCAAGTGCTGTGATTTCTTGCGTAGTCGCTGGCTGATGTTTTTATTAAATTTCGGGCACAAATTTTTTAATAAACTGCCATCGAGTAATGAAAGCAAACAGTGGCAGCAGCAACCCTCGCCGAGAGGGTAAGCAGCGGGCAAACACCCCCCAAACGGTGTGGAAACGCCCGAGCAATTGCGCCTGATGGAAATTATTTGTTTTGGCTTTGTTGTGGTCCAAGGGATGGTTATCGCTGTTTGATGTATTCATTCACAGTGTGTGTGTGTGTGTGTGTGTGCGTGTGTATTCGTGCAAAAGTTTTGCGGGTATAAATTTCAACTTGCTGCAAATAATTACGACGTGAGCGGCACAAGTCACCAGAAGTCAGTTTGGCAGACAGATGACGTGATGCGTTGGGTTGAGCGACAGAGAGAGAGGGAGAATGAGAGGGAGAGAGCGAGAGAGAGGTGAATAACTGGCGGGATCAGGCAACGGCGAGTGCCGTGTGAAATGTCACTTCAATTGCGAGTCTACAAATGTTGTTCACCTTTTTACACGTAGCGAGCATCAACGTCAACAACTTTTTAACAATGGAGCCGAGTGACGGGGCGACGTGGCGTGGGGCGTGGCCCAGACAATGGTTTACTTATTCATGCTGCAAAGTTGTAGATGCTGCGAGGAGTCGAGGCTGCCAACAACTTCCGCAAAAATCATCCTTAGACGACGCTGTTTGACATTTCGGCCTGAATTATTTATTTGCTGCACTCTGGCAGGTCTCAACTCGCTCACTCTCCCTCTCTCTCTCTATCTATTTCTGTCTCTGTCTCCGCTCGCTCTTTAGTCTTTTAGCATTTGTTGCAGTGCACTAAAAAATGCCCTGGGAATCGATGTTAAAAGTAAACTTTTTCTAGTTTAGTTTTCATTTTGAATTTGCCTTTGTTCAGCTTCCTTTTTTCTATCCACCATTCTCTGCGTCTCTTTCTCTTTTCTTTTTTTTTTTTTTGCCGGTTTCTCTTTTATTTAATCAACAACTGACATCGCTGCTGTCGCTGTCCGCTCGTGTGACGGCCCCGCAGTGCGCCCGGCTGGGCGCCCGCCCCTTCGTCCGGCCCACCACCCCAGGCTTTTCAATACTGGTGACAGTTGCACAACCGTTGAGCACATAATCCCCGCTGGCCGAATCGTAAAAGCTCCGCAGATTCCCATGCATATTATACGTAGATTTGTTGCATTATATATACAGACATATATATATATATATATATATATATATATATATATACCACATGTATATATCGTGTGGTATCTACGTTTGGCAGCCATTCGTAATATGTGCGCTGCACAGGTTGGAAAGTGATTTGGGAACTGGGAGCTTATATTAGCATTTGTTCCGATTCGCCGTTGACAAGCGGCAATCCTTGAGGTCTTAAGCGCACTTAGGCAAAGTGCATTTCGCCAACTAATCGTCAATTGCTTCAAGCTCAAGCGATTAATAAGTTGTGCGGGGGGCTTTGCGTAATGCGGAAATATATTTAAGTCATGAGTGGGCTGAAGTAGATTATCTTTGCTTGGAATTGAATCGAGTGTAAGCAATAAATCTCAATTTTTATTTAATTAATTTACTACTACTACACTACGAAATGAGTGCTATATAAGCAGGGAGCGGCACTTCAACTGTAACCTATGCATAAGGCCTACACTTTGGTTTGGACAATGATTTTTATTTACTTCAAACATAAAGAATACTTGAAAATTAACAGAAATTCAATAACAATTCTCTTTGGCTTCATATGACTACCTTTTGCCTAGACTTTTGCCTGGAGACTATCAAGAAAGGAATCGCCAGCTGCTGGAAGCTGTGCTCCACTCACAATGACATCGAAGGTATCTAGATCCACTCACAATGACAAGGCCTCTCCACAGCTCTAAAGCTCCTCTTCAATAATAACCATGAGAGAATAACCTGATCAAAATTCTGTAAAGTTTATCATGACATATGACATATCATATGACGTGATCTAAAAATATAATAAAATTCACATGAATTAATATAGTTATATTACCTATAAATCACCTTACCTTACTTATAGATAACATATCAATTTATAAAAATAAAATTTTCCCCAATATATTTTTATATGTATTTTTTTTATTTATATATTATTTATATATTTTTTTATATATTTTTTATTATATATATTTATATATATTTTATATTATATATATATATATTATATATTTTTTATTATATATATTTACTCCACTTCATATTTGGCTAAGACTTAACTTCAAATCCCTCACAGTTTCATACATTTCCTCAGCCACTGCAGATTTGTGATCCCTTCAAGCCATCAAAATCAGTTTGCTCAAGGATCACACTTAATTTGGCTGAGTTGCAGTGAGCAGCGGCGGCGCCTCAATTAAAAGCTTTTTGTATTCACTTCTTGTGCTCAGCTCCCGCCCCCGCGGCATTGTGTTCAGGTTCAGGTTCATCAGTGCAAATTAACTCGACCCGCTCAAAGGCTCGAGACTATCCGTCCGTTGGGTGTCCATTCTTGGCGCAGCCCCTGAAGCGCTCTCTCTCTCACTGTGAACCCTGGCTTAATTAGTTAGCAAAATGTTAGAGCACTCGAAAATGTACGTAAATTGTTTAATTGTTGCGTAAAAGGAACTGAATAATCTGCTCAAATTTCATTCATTACTCGCCTTGGCATTGGCTGCTTCCTCCCCTTTTTTTTTTTTTTTTTTTTTTTTTTGCTTGCCTGTGCCAAAGGAACCCCTTGCTGAGAGGCGGCGGCGTCATAGAAGCCACTTCATTTGCATAAATGAATTCTGCAAATTTTGAGTAGCACTCGAAGCTCTCCACAATCTCAAACGCACTGCAACTGCCATTTGCCCCATTTCCACATTTCCCCACAGTCAGTCTATGTATCTGTCGGATGCCATTGCCTCCGCGTCCGCCTCCGCCTCTGCCTCTGCCTCTGCCTCTGCCATTGCCATTGCGGCTGCTCTTCAACTCTTCTTGTGCTTATCCATAAACCGCAATTCAATACGCAGGCCAAACAAATTGATATGAAAGGCTGTTCGTTCTCGTATTTCTTTTGTCCTCGGCCCAGCTCAACTTGAGCCGAGTTTCGAGTGGCTCGCATCACGCATACGCACTGTTGTGCGGCTGCTGCTGTTTGGGCTTTCTATTTAATTATGTGAGCTCTGACTCGTCTGCTGCTCACTCAGTGTTGCCATTCAAGTGTCCAGCGCTCCTCTCCAGCTGCCACTTCCGAGTCACGACTCACAAGAGCAAACCAAAAGCAAAAATCCATTGCAATTTGTTCGCTGTCTGCAACACTAATCAATTGCGCTTCATAACTATTTTACATATTTTTGAACCCTCACTCGCAGCGGAGTATTTCGTGTCAGCATCCCAGCTGGCAACACCTCGCGCTTGGCCGCGAGCAAACTCAACTTTTATCATTATGACGCGCAAATGGGCAAAACTTTGCGCCATGCACCGCAGCGTAAATTAGTTACGTTCTAAGCGATTTAAATTTGTTGATTAAACTTTTTGCATAAACGCTCTGACCGCGCCCGAGGCGTGCCCCATAAATAAATTATCCAACATTTTGCTTGTGATTCCAAATATCACACATACGCCGCGTGTGACGCGTAGTTCATTTAACTTTTGATTACAATTTAAATGCTCTCCATAATTTAACAACTTTTGCATTTTGATTAGAAAATTTTCGAGAAATTTAGAGAGTGCGTAAAGTGAGCTATAGTTAGAGTTTGCTTGGGACTCTATATATAAATTTAGATATATTTTAATAAATAAATAAATTTATTTAAATGCTGTAAATTATCTTAAAAGCTTTAAATTTGGATTAAAAATATTTTTTTGAATATTCTAAAATAAATAAAATAATATATAATATGAATTATTACTTGATACTTAATATCACGCATACGACGTGTGGGACATATTTATTCATTGAAGTTCTGATTACAATGTAAATGCAATTAATTTTTAATAATATTTTTAAACTACTTTAAAATATCATAAAAATAACTGCATTAAATTTTCCCACATATTTTTTGATATGTAACATCACGCATACGACTAGTGCAACGCATATGATATATGTAGAACAGTTTTAGCTAAAACTAAAATGCAATTCAAATTGAATATATATATATAATATTACATAAAATCATACCACATTTACCTACATAATATATTTTGATAATGACACATAACTGATTACAATTTGCTGTAAATCATATAAGCAGATTTGAATATTTCAAATTAAATCCAATTATTGCTATCAAAATTCAACAGATTCACAGCATCAATAATGGAAATACTAGATTTAAGTTATAAATACAGTTTTGCTAGTGTAATACACTCGCTCACATCATATCTAAAATCCATTGTTGGCCATAATTAGTGCAGATTCGGGAACATTTTTTAATCGTGCTGCGCTGGGCTGGCGAAAAACTGCATATTTGTGCTGGGAGCCACAAGGCTAACCCGAAGCAAAGTTTCGCAGCAATTAAACATTAATTACGAAACCTCAAAGAGGCACATTAGTGGCCGCTGTTGCAGCGTGGCAACGCGCAAAGGACGTCCTGCCCCAAACCTGCTGCGGCGCCTCGAATTATGCCATATAATATATATAAGTATGAATTTGAGTGCCAAGGCGTGAGCCTGAGTGTGAGGCAAGTTTTAAGCGCATGTATGTGTGTGTGTGTGTGTGTTGAGTGCACGTCGGGCAAACTAATTACGCGCCTCTTTAAGAAAATTAAATGCATTTGGGCCTTGTCAACATGCAACACCAACTGGCAACAGCCAACAACCGCCGACAACAACAACAACTACAACAGCAGCTGAGCTGCGCTCCTTTTGCCAATTGGAGTGCGCACTCGACGCCTGGTTGGAGGACATAATTGCCACTTGGCACAAGTCCTTGAGGAATGTTTCTTCGCTGCAGTGAAAAATCAAAAGAGTTGACTCGCAATTAAAATATTTGAAACATTAAAGAAGCCCAGGCAGCTGGAGCGCAGCAAAAGGACTTTCACACGCGGCACGCAGCGCACAGCGACAAAAGCCTTTCGTTTATTTATTATTTTATTTGCCACGTTTTTTTAATTGCGGCTAATTGGGCGCATTTGAGAGTTGAGACCATTAAACACTCAGGAGCAAAGCTGTGCAAATGCAGCCTCAAGACAATTGCAGAATCAATTCTGTGGCCAGCTGACAGTTGTAAATAAGATATAGAGCACAGCGGGGGTCAGTTGTGAAGTTATGAAAGCTATCATAGGCAATGCAACGACAAATAATAAATAAAATTTAAAAGTAAATGTAAAAATATAATTTTATTTTGAAAAAATTAAAAAAATAATATAATATTAGAATATAGAAAAATAAATAAAATTAACTAAATAAAATGTTAAACTAAATATTTTTTTTAAATATTTTGAAACAACTAAAGTTCAACTCTGAAAATAAAAATATATTAAAAATAAATTAATAAAAAATTATATGTTGAAAAAAAAATATTATTAGCTTATTCTAATTTAATAATAAAATATGAAATGATATATAAATTACTGAAGAAATATTAATAAAAAAAATCATTTAAAAAAGTTGATTTAAAAAATTAATTCATTAAATATTATTTAATAAAAATATATAAAAAAATAATTAATAAAATAGTTAAAGTTGAATTCTTAATACAAAAAAATATTAACCATTATACACTGATTTCCCATTTCCCAACCCATTTTCAATGGGATCATGGTATAAAAATAAATAATTTTCAAAAAAATTGATATACATTTATTAAAATTAATTAATAAATTATAATACAATAATAATATATAAAATAATTACTATTAAATTGATAAGTCTAATCTCAATTTAACTCCACTCTAGTTGCTGGAACTAAAACTAACAATAATAACTTTACTGACAGCCCACGCATGTTGCTCACATTTGCATGCGAATATTTGTGATTGTTTCGAATTTTGAGCGGAAAAGCACAATTTGGGAAATTACATTTAAATAATTGAAATAACAAATGTTTTGGCTGTAGACAATTCTGACATCGTTTTACGTGTCTAACGAGGTCGCTCAATTTGATGAGATCCACAGCCCGATGAATTATGCATACCGAAAAAAGAAGCCACCCGAACTAACTGCGGCACGAAGCTGGGGGCCAAGCAGTCAGCCATTCGCAGCGAGACAAACGCACACAGGGAGAGAAATACACTGACAAATGTAAGTGCCACATGTTTGTACTTGTTTTGACATAAGCCAAAGTGGGCTGGGGCGGACGTTTAGGCGGGCCCGGCTGGGCTGGGCTGGCGGGAAGGTGTTTTGGCTGTCTTAGATGGCTTTAAACATATGTACGTTTAATATAGCACCCAGGACATCCACACACGCTCTGGCATTTGCTGTGCCAGCTGTGGGTAATTTGTAAACGTCAAAAGGCAAACATCGTGTCCTGCTGCCTGCCGCCTGCCGCTGGCTGGCTGGCTGCCTCTTGGCTGACTGCCTGCTGCCATGTCAGGAGATCAGAATGAATTCGCACGTGCCTGGAATATGGAGTAGCTGCTGCTGCCGCTGCTTCTTTCATTTTAAATACAATTTATTGTGCATGCCAGCCGAAAAACTAAAACTAAACTAAACGAACCGAGCACTGAGTGCACCATCAGAGCCTCACATAATCCGCATTTGCGTCGTGGCCTTTTAATATTTCATTTGGCCTGCTTTTGACCTCAACTGCACACGAATTGCCAGCAGCGCAAATAAGTATGTTTATTAATAAAATGCGGCCACAAGAAAATAAGACTAGTTGACTAGCAGATGCTCTTTGTGGAGCAGAGAGATGACTGAGTGAGGAGTGAGTGGGAGTTATATAAAAAAAAAAAAATATATATATATATATATATATGTATATATATGTATATAGATTAGTTATCTCAATTCACATTTTGTATTCTCTTTTGTAGATATACAGAGTATTCTTGGCTTTCGTCTGCTGCTTTGGCACAAAAACTATTCCCCAATCTTGTTGCGCCGCTCGACTGCTGTCAGCTGAGCTCACGTTCAGTACGTGTTCAATTTTAATATTGCGATGCATTCGCCTATTTCTCAAATTCATAATTTACTGCTCGACATGTGCCATGCCGTCAGAAGCCTAGCGAATTGACAGATGAGAAATATTGGCATTTAGCTGAGCTGAGCTGCTCTGCCCAGAGGGAGAGAGAGAGTTTGCAAAGCATCAGCAAAGTACTTGAAAAGTATTATATATAAATATATATCATATATAGTCTAGATATTGCCAATAGCTATTAAATACCCTTTGTATTAAAGATTTTGAATGGGGTATAGCTGAAGTAGAGTGTGAGAATGAGAAAATTTAATTGGTTAAAGGAAACTTTAACTAAAATTAAATATTAATTCCTTTATTAAAGACTACACAAATATATTTTGAAATATAGAATAACTATAAAAAAATTAAATTAAAAAATCAATTATTATTAATTATATTTTATTATATTATATTGATTTTTTTTTGTCTCCACTCCATTTATAGTTATATATATAAAAGAAAATATTTATATTATATTTTAGTTGTTTTAATTTACATTTTTCTTATTTATTTTTCAATTTTATGTATTTAATTTTTTTGATATATTTTTTTCAATTATTCTATTTTATTTTTTATTTATTTATTTTATTTATTTTATTTATTTATTTTATTTTATATATTTATTTATTTATTGTAGTTATTTTATTTATTTCTTTTATTTTATTTATTTATTTTATTTATTTTATAGCCCTTTTTTATTTTATTTAATATACTTATTTTATTTATTTAATATACCCATTTTAATTTATTTAATATCTTTTATTTATTATTTATTTATTTAATTTGAATCTAGTTTTTTCTCACCTAGTAACTCCCTCTAGCCCCAACAAATGCTTAGAGCCCTTGATAATTTCCGAAATTAATTAATTTTGCAGTTGGTCGGCCTTCGACTGTTTAGCAGTCAATCGTTTAATGAGCTCAAATTCCAAACACTCTAAGGCTGCATATTCCATTACGTAAGAGCCTCGACTAAAGCTATTTAAGGCCTATGTACGGCTTAGGGTTGGATAGCCATGAATGTGGGTATTTCGTGCGCAGCTTTGTCAGATTAACAGATGAAAAACAGTGCAAACATAATCGCAACTGTGGCGTTGACATTAGGTTAATGGCAATTGCAAGGCACATAAGCAACGGCATTACAACAGTGCCAGTAGCACACACACACACACACTCACACACACAGTCAACATACGCATTGCAGCGTTAGACATCATTTAAATGTATTTGCCCCTCAAGGATGTGGCTGCGACTGGAGGTGTGCGTGTGTGTGAGTGTTTGTTGTAGAATCTCTCGCCTGCCGCACATTTGTCCATTGTTTGCCCAAGGTGCATTTTGTCAAGTGTTTGGGGTGTTAGGATGAGATCTCTCCTGCAGCGGGCCCCCACACACACACACACACACACACACACACACACACACACACACACACACACACACACACACACACACACACACACACACCCGCACACACTTGGCACGTTCGTCTTTGTGCGCCTGTTTGGCAACATGCAGCCACTTGAAGATAACTTCTGTCGCCCCAGCAGTTGTGGGCCCTCGGGCAGAGCGCCAGAGCATTCAGCTCGCCCCAACAACAATGGCTGGCCTCTTGAACTGCGTAATCGCGCCTGTGTAGAGCGCTTCAAGTTGTGCTTAAAATTTGCATTTTTAATGAAACGACAACACAAATAACCCCAATGGCTATATAAAGTCGCTCAATTTATGCATGCAGTCCCGACTTCACTTTAAATAGACGCCTGCAACTATACGTTAATTGGTTTCCCTTGTTGCCTAATTAAATTTCTATTTTATGTGGCCCAGCGACAAATGTGCGCCCATAAACCTGGCCAAAACAGCAGCTGAAGCCGGCAGCCAGCCAGCCAGCCTTTGCCAGACTTTGCTGTTAAATAAAAATTTTTATGTCACGTCATTTGCCAGAGGCAAAGCCACAAATAGAGATAGACAGAGAGAGAGAGAGAGAAAGAGACAAGGCCAAAAGTGATTAAAACTTAGACGCAGTGCAGCAAAAATTAATAAAGTTAAGTGTTGGGCCACATAAAAATGCCAATCGATGGCCATTGGGCCATAACACAGGACACGGGACACATGGCCTGCTGGCCCGCCCACTGGGCGTGGCATTTGAATGGTTACAAGCCAGCGCTCACAATTTGTTTATCACATTTGACGAACATAAATATTGAATTTATTAATTAATGAAATGACGCCAACGCCAGCTGCAAATTTAAGACTAGACAAATTAGGGTAAGCAGTGGCAAGTGGAGAGTGGGAATTGAGGAGTTTATAGAGAGCTATGAGCTGAGTATAGAGATTTTTGAGCTCTCAAGAAAATATAAAGTAGTCTATACAAGATGCTTAGCTTGGGCATGGCTGCTTTCATAATTCGCTCTAACTTAATAATAATAAACTTAATAATCTGAAAAGCAAGCATATCAATGTTCGCTCTTATGAGAGTGCTCTGGCACTGGCAGGTCAATAAAAATATAATAATATATATAAATAGTCAAATATATTTCATATAATAATATATATAAATTGTCAAATATATTTCATATAATAATATATATAAATTGTCAAATATAATTCTTACATGTATGCACGGAGGGCTACCTCTATATGAGGCTTTCATCTCTCCAGATGATGGCAGTTCGCCACATAGCTGAAGCGGAACGCCTCTCCTTTGCTACAGGGCACTCGAAGTGTAACCAATTGAAAAGTTCATACATTCATTTTGGAAAATTATATTATTATAAAATTACATAATTATTATATAGTTCAAAGAAGAAAGTGTGTGAAAATAATACAAAATTCAGAATTAATTCACTTTTGCCCGATATGAGCACCCTTTGCCTTGACTATGGCCTGAGGCGGTCCTAAAACGAATCACAAGCTGGCCGAATGTGACTTTCAGGTATTTTGGCCCACTCGCCAACAATGGCTTTCTTTAGCGCCTCAAGACTGGTGCATCTTTTAGTTCGGACTTTGCTCTCCAAAATGATATAAAGAGAATAATCCATTGGTGAACTCGAGAGCCTTTGTGTGGACGTTATGAAGTTTCGGAACGTTGTTTTTAAGCCATTCTTGGCTCCCTCGAGCTCTGTGAGACGGTGCTGAGTCCTGTTGAAACGTCCACGGTCTGCCGCCGAAATTTTCGTCTGCCCACGGCTTCAAAGCAACCTCCAGAATACTTTCCCGATTTTTATTTGCATTTACCTTGAAGCCAGGCTCGATGAAAACGAAGTGCCGTACCCTGTAGCATCAGCTAGAATAGGTTAGCCAATCTGCAGCATTTGTGTCTTGGAGCGTCTCCCTCTAGAGTGGTTCATTCTATTCTCAGCAGAGCAGAAGAGAGATATATATTCATATATAAGATTCTATATGGAGTATGAACAGGCCATTGAGCAGTCTCTATCATTCGACCCATCCACCTATCTACAATCATTCATCATACACACATCTCCACAGCTTTTCAATACTAAATGAAATCCCATGATTTGATACTAGGCTCTGAGCTTTGGTATCCCGGCATCTTCGACGCCTTTTGTATGTCTTTCGGCGGGTTTCCGCCCGTAATCTACTTTTGTGTTTTAGCTAGCGCCCAGCTCTTGCCTCTATTTCACCTTGTCATGTTTTTTGTGGGCTTCGCATTTCTGTTTGCTCGCTGGAAATCACTTTCGTGGCTCATCAGCGGCGCAACTGCCGCCACGCCCACCGGAAAAAAGCCCACCTTATAAGTGCTTATGGGCAAAGTCGAAAGTCAGCCTCCTGCCCTGTGTGTGCGTGTGGGTGGGCGGCAACTGCTGATGGCGGCGATGACTGACAACTTAATTGTGTTGCTGGACAAACAAGTTACCATTTGGGGGGGGGCGGGCGCGCTTAACGAGCAGGTTAAAGTCGCGGCCAACTTTCAGTGGGGCCGAGGCCAATGCCAATGACAACACCATTAATAATTCAATTTGTTGTTGCTGCTGCTGGCGCGGAGTGTTGAGCTGTTGTTGTCTCAATATTTGGCAATTACTTTCAGTTTCGCTTAGCTGGCGTCAGGTGCCCCAGCACTTGGCGGTAAGCGATATCCTTAATCTATTTAACCTGTATGTCAACTCGGGCTCTTCGGGCTGCCAGAGTCACAATCTAAATTACCTACTCCGCAGCCTTGGCTCCAGGATGTGTCGCATATCCTGCGCTGCCGGGGACGACGCGTCGTCTGAAGTATCGTTTTAATAAGCGTTTCGCATGTCTTGCGCTTGTTTTCACTTTTCGGTTAATGGCCCACAAGTTGGCCATTGTAAAGTTGGCATTATGCTAACTGCTTCCCATTTTGGCCCATCAGCCGTTGGCCCCAAACCTTTTTAGCCAGGAAATGACCGTTCAAACGACCCGTCCATACTCCCACATGCTGCTTAAGTGCTTATGTTTCGGGCAGAGTATCTGCCTGCCTGTGTGTGTGTGTGTGTGTGTGTATTTAATGCTTGCTTGAGTATGTGCTTATGTCCTATAGAGCAATATGTTGTCCCCTCGTGATATTTCTGAGTATTCATGAACTGGAAATGACTCAGTAAATGCATGTTTAGTGAGTGATCAATTTTTTGGGTGCGCCAGCTACTCAGACTATGAATAGCTTTTTGAATTTTGAGTTCTAGGCGTGAGGCATATATTGTATTCAGAGAGAAATACTTTAGCAGGCTGCGAAGTGGGCCAGACACTGCTGTCATAGGGGATGGGAGTGGGAGAACACAATGTAGCTGACCTACGTTAGTTCCTACTCTGATCTGGCAGAACCAACAATAATATTCACTACTGTAAACTTGGAATCAATTGACTCGATTAGTGTGGATGACTCTTCTTTTTTTCAGATTTTTTTTATTTGTTTTTATTATTTTTTTTTATTTTTTTTATTTATTTTTTTATTTTTTTATTTACGCTTATTGTCTTAAACTCTATAGCATATTTATCACTTGACCTTAATAATAATAATAATAATAATAATAATAATAATAATAATAATAATAATAATAATAATAATAATATAATATAATATATAATAATGACAATATATGAATTTAACTTATTAACTTATTTTTTTCAGATTATTTTATCGCATCTGTCTCATCGCAGCATTACCGGCAGAAGAGAAAGAACCATAAAACAGCTGGTTCTGAGTTGCCTCTCGATAACTGTTCTTAACACTCCATCGATACAAATATTTTACACTAAACTATTAAATATTATACAAATATCAGCGATTATGAAGTCCATTTCTTATAGAAATATCACTAATGTATTAGTGTGTGAGCTCTTCTCCTTTATCAGGTCTATTTGTCATGGGAATATCACTAATATATTAGTGTGTGAGCTCTTAGCCTTTTCTCAACTGTTGGCTAGAAGTTCATTTATTAGCCAAGATTGCACTTGAAACAATTTATTTTGAATAACTTCAGCAGAGCAGATTTCAGTGCAGTTCTTTACCTTTAATATAAATGCTGATTGATAAGAAATCTCATGTAATTTGCGCACTAATTGAATCCAATTTGAGTTGTCAAATGCAAAGCAAACATTTTGGCATTGCCTGGCTGCGCCTTGACGCCTTCACGCCCGCTCAGTCCCACATAGAGTTCGCTGGTATTTATGCGTTGCTAAGTGCCAAGCGATTTCAAGTAGCTCGGCTCGTTGTTGTTCTTGCGCCTGTTTGGGGTATTCACGTGTCAATCAAATGCTAAAAGCATCGACTTAACGGCATCACGTTGCATTTGTATGGGGCTAAGTGGCCATTTATTTGTGTGTGGCAAAAGAAATGCGCTTTAGTGTGTGAGAGTGTGGGTGTCGTCTGTGTGTGTGTCTCAATTTGTGTGTGTGTGTGTGTGTGCTTGGCAGCTGCCAGCTAAAGGGGCATGGGCCGGGGTAATGTGTTGGGCAATTTGTAAATGTAACTGGCAGATAGAAATCCACTGAGAATGCGTTCATTTCCGACAGGCAGTGGCTGTGGCTCAGGCACATAATCAAAATTAAAATAAGAATCTCATCGCTCAGACGCAGACGCTCAGACAGCGACAGCTGGGGGCACGGGCGACGCACTGTGCGCCAGATACATTCTAACAGATATGACACACAGAACAAACGAGCCAAACAAATTACACTTTTTTCCTACTTTATTGCCGGCAATTTATTCGCTGGCTAAATTGAAATACACACAATTTACCTGCAGACGTCCTGACGGCGCGGCCCTGTCCCAGCGCGCGAGTGAGTGTGCGGTGCCCATTGTGACAGTGACATCATCTGGCGGGCGCAGGCAAAAGTCAGTTCGGGCCAGCATTTCATAAGCTGTGCAGCTACAGTTGATGGCCAGAGCACGTAGCCTGCGAGCTCGACTCGATAATGGCTGCTGAATGATTAGCGAGGGGAGTTTGGCAGAGGAAACACATAGTCGGATATATCCGAGTCTATATTGAATACGCTGCTTCTTGCTAGGTTCGTATACGATGCTGCTTGATATGTATATATAGATTTACAGGGTATTCTAAGCAGTTGATCTCTTTATCTTTATCTTTATCTCAATATAAGACGTAAGTATTCATTCCAGTCAAACTCAACCCTAATACACCTCTTTCACACCATTACAGGGTATCACGAATGCTAGCCAAATCAGTTCTGGGGCTCGCTTTTCGGCGCTGGTAAAGTTCAGATTTTAATTTAGATAAAGTGCGCTATGGAAATCAGCGGCAATGGCATTTCGCGTAACTCCACTTGGTTTATCCAAGCTCAAATCAGCAGCACAAAACTAAACACTCCATAAACACCCGCACACATACTGCATAGGAGCAGGTGTGGGCAGGTGGGGCGCCATCAGGTAAAGCTGTAAATAGCGCGCTTTCATGTAGATAATTAATCACTGGGCACTGCTAACAATTTTCTGCGAGTTATTTGCAACCGCTTTTTGCATTTTCCTATCCCTGAAAAGTTGGACTCGCTTTGGCGTTTGCGTTTCGGATTTGTGTTTCAGTTGAAGCTTGAATTGGGGTAGGCGAGGGGAGGGTGGCTGGTGGGTCTTGTGGCTTGTGTTGCGGGCAATCTAAATGCAGTTTTATGCAAATTTATTTCTGATCTTATCGCACAATTTTCAAGTTCTCAGCCAGCGCAGAGGGGAGAGAGAAACGGAGAGAGAGGGCGAGCAGAGAGGGTGAGTGGGGGTGGTTAAGTATTGCATTGTGTAGTTTTGAATTTATTGCTTAAGCTTTCATGGCAGGCGCGGAAATGAAATCAATTATACGCCCTGTTGGCCATTCAATGCACGAAAGGAAATCGAAATTATACGAATTAAGTGAAAACGATTAAACATTCGCTGTGGATATATATAGAGAGAGAGAGAGTTATGTATGTAGCCAAGACTTTAGTGCAGATTGAGTTGGATTGGGCCTATGAACTTATATAAATCTTATTCTTATATGAGATTCATATCAGAGTTCAGCACTTACCTTCATCTGTACTATATATATATATTATATATTTATATAAATATTATTCTTATATGAGATTCGTATCAGAGTTCAGGCCTTACCTTAAGACATGCCCTTCATATATATATATACTATATATATTATATCTATTTATATAAATATTATTCTTATATGGGATTCATCCCACAGTTCAGGCCTTACTTTAATCTATAGTATATATACATATATATATATACTATATATTATATATATTTATATAAATCTTATTCTTATGTGAGATTCATATCAGAGGTCAGGCCTTACCTTAAGACATGCTCTTCATATATATACTATATATATTATATATATTTATAAAAATCTTATTTTCATATGAGATTCATATCAGAGTTAGGCCTTACCTTCATCTGTACTATATATATACTATATATTATATATACATATATAAATATTATTCTTATATGAGATTCATATCAGGCTTAAGACTTGCCCTCATCTGTTACCATACTTCATTTACTATATATTATATTCATTTCAGTGTCAGATTGGCAACGAGAACTATTTGAGTGCTGAGCACACATGCAACGCCAGCCAAGAGCCGGACTTGGCTGGAGAATGGCATCTATATTTGGCGGGGGGAGCTGCTCCACTCTCTCCGGCACTTGAGTTGCAAATGGCAAAATATTTAAATGTAACTCAATTTGGTGCGCGCTGGCAACCGCTGCCACAATAAGGAGATGCAGGACAACAGAGCAGCAGCAGCAGCAGCAGAGGACAGCAAATGTGTGTCCTTCTACCCATAATAACAAGATATTTCTATTTGATTTATTTATAAGTGCAATTTGTGCGCATTTCTCTTGCAAAACTCTCGCCGTGCCCAGTGCCTTTTGAGCTCCGACTCACTCACACACACACAGACACACACGTGCTCACACACACATAGATTTGAAAAGGGGTGTGGTGCTCCGACTGCAGGGAAATGCAATGTTTTATTGACGACAGGCAATTCAATTTGCCAAGTCTGTAATATATTTTGATGCCAATGCGCAAATAAAAATTGAAATCGAATCGAAATGAAATAAGAAATTCAAATGGCAACGGCTGTTTGAGGGCATTGCCTGATTTCTGCCACGCCCACAGAGTGCTTGCGCCTGATCAAAAGTGGAAATATCATTGAAAACTTTCTGATTGCATTGATAAGTTTGAGCCAGTGCGAGACGGTGGAAGTTTTGATGGAGTTGAATAAATTGTACAAAAATTTATATACGTATGTGAATAGTCAAAAATTTCCAAATAGCAATCTATATATTTATATAAGAATTTTATTATAAAAAAAAATAAAAGAATAAATTAAATGTGAATAGTCAAAAATCTCCAAATAGAAATCTATAAATTTATATAAGAATTTTATTATAAATAAAATAAAAGAAAAAATTAAATGTGAATAGTCAAAAATCTCCAAATAGAAATCTATAAATTTATATAAGAATTTTATTACAATAAAAAAAGAAAAATTTAAATGTGAATAGTCAAAAATCTCCAAATAGCAATCTATAAATTTATATAAGAATTTTATTACAATAAAAAAAAAAAGAAAAAATTAAATGTGAATAGTCAAAAATCTGCAAATATCAATCTATAAATTTATATAAAAATTTTATTATAAATAAAAATAATAAATAAAGTAATTTACGAACTCAACTCCAAAAAAAACCAGCGCTCATTCACCCCATCAAGCCGCAAATCCCATAAATTAGGAGGTGAGCTCTTTGGCATATCTGGCTGGGCACACCTTTAGGCAAATGTTAAGCGATTCCGAGTGCTGCAAACGGTGTAAATAAACGCAAGAGAATTATTAATGCGGACACCTTATCAAAAATGGCAGCAATCAGCACGCTCAGTTAGCACCTCATTACAGGCGCTGGGTGCGGGCAGTCAAGCTTAGTGCTGACCAACCCATACACACACACACAGCCGCTCACACACACACGTTAATCGTGGCATTTCTTTGGCAGCTGCAGCTGGTAGAGCGGCGAGAGAGGGGAGGCACACCCGTCAAAGCCAAGTGGCGTGTCAATTGGCCATTAACATGGAGTTCAGCCCGATAAATATAAGCACTAGGAAAAAAAGCAGCGCTGTGAGCCAGGCCAGGCCAGGCCAGGCCGAGTCCTGATTGATGCTAAAAGTGTTGGCTGGCTGGGGCCAAGCGGGCCTAAGTTCTTGCCTCCGATCTGACCCGTTGGTCAGCTTGAAAAATCTCTTAGCTGAAGGGTTTTTCTTTTCCTCTTGTTGGCTGTTGTTGCTGCGCCTTGTGTCGCTCTGTTGTCAAGGGACTGTGTGGCTGGCTGGCTGGCTGCAGGTTAACTCTGCCGCGCGTCAGACGAAAATTTTAATTAAAAAATTAAATGCGGCAACACTTGGAAATTTGTAAGAAAATTGCTCATTAAAAGTTTTCACCTGGCGAGATGCTCAAAAGCGCAAATCTCGACACTAATTTTCTTTTTCATGTAATTATGTGCAGCAACAAAGGTGACAGCAGCTTGAGCAAGGGTATGTGACTAGCAAATACCCTGTAGAGTGCTAATGACATATCAGCAAAATAATATAATTTAAAAAAAATAATATATAATATATAAAACATATGTAAAATAAAAAAAAAAATATATATATATATATATATATATATATATATATATAGTAGTAATACAAATATATTATAAATAAAAATAAAATTAATTAATATTAATTATTATTAATAAGAAAATAGAAATAAAAGCAATAATCAATATAAAAAAGATTAAAGAAATAAATATATATAAATTCACAAAAATTATTAAAAAATTTATTAATTTTTTTATATTTAATATTATATATATATATATATATATATATATATACATATATGTATACTAATATATAAATGCAACATATTAAAAAATGAATATATATAATAAAAGATTAAAATTAAAAAATGAAAATTAATTTAGTTAATTTTTTAATTTTAATAAAATAAAATTAAAATTATTTTAGTTAATTTTTTAATTATAATCTTTTTTTTCATTAATATTTATTTTTTAAATTCATATTTATTAAATCATGCAATTTATTATCTTGCAATTGTACGTTGCCAGAGCTTTGCACCCAAGATTCTCTGGCAACTCTCCGCCAGTCAGCAGGCAACCTTAGACTTTCAATGTTGACGCTGAGTTTTGTGAACTCTTGGCAAGATTTCCGAGTTGGCCATGAGTCTATGGGTTTGTGCATAGTTCTTTAGACCCAGTTAGCCTACTAACTACTTAAATTGAGATCAAATTTTCTCTCAGCAGAATCTGGAAAAAGTCTGTAAGCGAATATTCGGAGATGGCTGATTATACGAACATATTCAGATGCCGCCGTATGGTCGTCGTACTGAAGACAACTACACCAGCCTGCAGGGCCGAGGGCAGGCGCGCCCAACTGGAGATGTCGCCCCATAGCCGCCACTGAGCGCTCCCTCTCTCTCTCTCTCTCTCTATATGAAGTGCGCACACACAATGCATATTAATAAATCTGCATAGAGCGACAGCAAGAGCAATCGACGCTTTATGTTTGGGTTCGGGTTGGGGCTTAAGCAGATCTGTTATTATGCCATGTTATATGGTCGCCAGGGGAGCTGGGGCGGCCAGGGAGCTGCAGGCTAAATCAAAAGTGTCTGTTCGGTGTCAGTTTAATTGCAAACGTAAATTGGATGCTGCCATTTACAACGCTTTCATTTGCTACGAGTGCTGCACTGCCGGCCCTGACAGACATTTCTGGCAGCTGCTCCGCCAGGAGCAGACCAGCCAGCCCACCCACCCGCAGAGAAACGAGAGCAAACTGCAAACGTTGCACAAATCTGAGTTGTGTTAATTGGACTCATTTTAGAAAAGTTGCAATTGTGTATTTCGAATTGGCAGCTCGGACACTTGACACGCTGCAAAATGGATTCGCAATCAGATCTGAGATTTCAGGACACAAGAAAATATCTTAATTATTACAAGTCTGCTGTGTGGGAGGGCACAGCATGTTCCTGTTCAAGGCAGCTGGACTGTCTCTTCTGCTTGCTGTCTTCGCCCATCAACGCAGCTGGGGTCCCTCAGGGTCAGCCAGTCGTAGACGCCGTCGTGCACATATCTGCGGCGATTGAAGAGATCGGCAAAGCTGCGACGTAGGCCCAGGTAGTTGGGCTGCTTCTCGAATCGCAAGCTGCGACAGTAGATCAGATACGAGGCGAACTCGTCGGGGAGGCCCTTGCACAGCTCCTCCAGCTTGATGGACTGCTTCTTCTCGGCGAGCATCTCGTACTTCTGCTGCCGCGGCCCCGCCATGCCCTGCCAGGGCAAGTCGCCGCGCAGGAAGTACAGGAACACGTAGCCGAGCGACTCCATGTCGTCGCGCCGGCCCATCTCGAAGCCCAGCAGCGCGTTGATGGAGGCGTACCGCGCCGTGCCCGTCATCCGCTTGCCCCACGTGAAGCGTATGTGCTCGTCCCGGAAGGCGTCGTAGTAGCGCTTCGCCAAGCCAAAGTCAATCAAGTACACGGTGTTGTTGTCGCTGCCCATGGTGAAGTTCTCCGGCTTGATGTCGCGATGCAGGAAGCTGTGCTCGTGCACAAACTCGACGCGCTCGATCATCTGGACGGCCAGCATCAGCACCGTCTTCAGCGAGAAGCGGCGCGAGCAGAAGTTGAACAGATCCTCCAGCGACGGCCCCAGCAGATCCATGACCATCACGTTGTAGTGCTTCTCCGCAAAGAAATTCTGCACTCGCGGCAGTCCTCGGGCCGGCTCCAGCGCCTGGTACAGATTGAACTCGAAGAGCAGCTGCGGCCGCCTCACCGGACTCCGCTCCAGCTTGAGGGCGACGCGCTCGCCGGTCGCCTCGTTCTCGGCCATGTAGATGTCGCCGAAGGTGCCCCTGCCGATCTTGAGGATGATGCGATATTGCCGTATGTAGGTGGGCATGCTCCCGCATCTGGACAGTCTGAGCATGTCGAAGGTTTCACGATTTTCTTTTGTTTATTTTTGCTTTTCCTTTGTTTTCTTTTTGCGGCTCACGCAGCTCGTCGCAGTCGCAGTCGCAGCTGAGTTGTCTATCGCTTTTCTATCGACTTTCAGCTTTTCAAAATTATCGATATTTATTTTGAATTCCGTATCGTGCTCACAGTCCGTGCAAAATGCCGCTGCACTTCGACGCCAGACGCCGCCACTACGAGAAGCGCATCAAGAAGCTGGAGCAGCAGGTGCTCGAGTGCTCCAGGGAGCTGCACCAGCTGCGAAGGGATTGCACGGGCAAGCCGCTCGGCGAGACGTTCATCAACTACGTGCAGACGGACGGCCACTTGAGCTGGAAATTCGACGTGAGCGAGTTCCCGGTGAAGAACATCAACATCGAGCTAAGGAAGCGGCGCGTCCAGGTCTACGCCTACCGCCTGCTCAGGGATCAGTTCGTGGAGGTCTATCGCCAGTTCCAGCTGCCCGACCACGCGGGCACCGACCTGAGCGCCACCATGAGCGCCGCAGGCATGTTGACCATACACGCCCCCCTACGGCTCACGGCTGACTGAAAATGCACGCAAATCACTGCAACGATATATTTGTATATATATTTGTTTGTTTATTTTATAATGTTTTTATAAAAAATTTATATTTGCTAAAGATTTGAATGTTTTCTAAAGCGGCGTCCAGCTCTTCATATAGGAGCAGCAGCCCGCAGCTGGCGCAGGCGCTGGCGCTGGCGTTGGCGGTGGGCAGGTGGGGCAGACTGGAGCGACTGGAGCACAGGGATATATCACAACCTGTGGCCTCGGGTTCTGGCAGCAACCATTGCATCGCTTGTCGTTTTCCAACTCATTTAAAAGTTCCCGCTTCAACTCCTCCAGATAAGTCGGAGAATCCCTCGTAGGCGGACCCGGCTTGCTGCATCCGCACTGAGTTTTCGGCTTCGGCTCCAATTTAGGGGGCGTTAGGCAAATAGGCACGGACTTCAGACCCTGACTGCATTTCGTCTTGCTGATGCGTGGCATGGGCAAAGGCATCAGATAGTATTTGGAATCCGAAGCAGTTCCGGGCGGAACACAGCACTGTTGGCTCCGAACGCTGCCGTAGTCGTTCTGTAGAACTCTCATCGTCGGCGGACATTGACAGCTGGGAGTTACCAACTGCTCCATGCAACATTTGGGCTTTGGCGTTGGCGAAGCGCATCTCTTGCGCGGGCAGCACGAGTGCAGCCGAGTATTGGAGAGACTGCGATTAGAGGGAGAACACGATTGCTGCTCCGAATAGAACTTTTCCAAGGAGAATTTTGGCGCAGGGCTGCAACATTTTCGTGGTGGTGCCATGGAGCATTTGGTGCTCGATAATTTTTGACCGGATAAGTCCAAGCTGCAGAAGGAGACCTTAGGTTGAACGGGACAGCATTTGGGTTGTTTGGTTCCAGAAAACGGGCACGATTGCCGCTCCGAATATAACCTTTCCAAAGAGCATTTAGGCTCAGGGGTACAACATTTCCTTGGCGGAGGCATGGAGCATTTGGTGCTCGAGAGTTTTGGACCGGATAAGTTCAAGCTGCAGAAGGAGACCTTAGCTTGAACGGGACAGCATTTGGGTTGTTTGGTTCCAGAAAACGGGCACGATTGCCGCTCCGAATATAACCTTTCCAAAGAGCATTTAGGCTCAGGGGTACAACATTTCCTTGGCGGCGGCATGGAGCATTTGGTGCTCGATAATTTTTGACCGGATAAGTCCAAGCTGCAGAAGGAGACCTTAGCTTGAACGGGACAGCATTTGGGTTGTTTGGTTCCAGAAAACGGGCACGATTGCCGCTCCGAATATAACCTTTCCAAAGAGCATTTAGGCTCAGGGGTACAACATTTCTTTGGCGGCGGCATGGAGCATTTGGTGCTCGAGAATTTTGGACCGGATAAGTTCAAGCTGCAGCAGGAGACCTTAGCTTGAACGGGACAGCACTTGGGCTGTTTGGCCCACGGAAGAGGACACGATTTCTGCTCCGAATAGAACTTTTCCAACGAGAACTTATGCTCAATGGGACAGCACTTGGGCTGTTTGGCGCAAGAAAGAGGAGAGGATTTCTGCTCCGAATAGAATTTTTCCAAGGAGAATTTATGCTCAATGGGACAGCATTTGGGCTGTTTGGTGCCAGAAAACGGGCACGATTGCCGCTCCGAATATAACCTTTCCAAAGAGCATTTAGGCTCAGGGGTACAACATTTCCTTGGCGGAGGCATGGAGCATTTGGTGCTCGAGAGTTTTGGACCGGATAAGTTCAAGCTGCAGAAGGAGACCTTAGCTTGAACGGGACAGCACTTGGGCTGTTTGGCGCCAGAATAAGGGCACGATTGCCGCTCCGAATATAACCTTTCCAAAGAGCATTTAGGCTCAGGGGTACAACATTTCCTTGGCGGCGGCATGGAGCATTTGGTGCTCGAGAATTTTGGACCGGATAAGTTCAAGCTGCAGCAGGAGACCTTAGCTTGAACGGGACAGCACTTGGGCTGTTTGGCGCCAGAATAAGGGCACGATTGCCGCTCCGAATAGAGCTTTTCCAAAGAGCATTTAGGCTCAGGGGTACAACATTTCCTTGGCGGCACCACTGAGAATTTCGTGCTCGACAATTTTGGTCCCAGGCTGCAGAAGGGGACCTTAGGTTCGGCTGGCATACAAGTTCGCTTTGGCTCATTGCAGTAGTCTTGTAAGGAGCACGCAGCACTTAGATTTTCCTCCAAGCTGTAGGTCTCAGTACAGACTGGGCAGGCATTTCGATTGCCACGGTCAGGCCTAGCATTCGCTTTGGCAGCGCAACAGCAGTCAGTTTCTTCTGGAGGCTCGGGGCACGGCGAGCTCTCTCTTTTCCTAAAAGTTGCACAGCAGCTTATATCATCGTTGTCACACTCAAGCTCAGAGCTATTTACCTTTCCGGGCGCAACTCTGTAGACAGTCGGATAAACGTTGCACCTGGTCTTCCTCGCCGGAGTTGGGCAGTGGACAGACTTTGTTTGAAGGCCCTTCGGGCATTTGCAGGTCAGCGACATGCGGGACGCATTACTTGGGAAATTGCCCGGAGTTCTCTTATAAGATATCACGTTATTGTAGTTCGAAGTAGCGCCAGGTCGTTGATTGGGCTTACTCTGCCCTTTAGACCGGGACTTACACCTAAACATGGCGGATAGCTTTTCCTTCGCAGAACTCTTTTCTTTTCTCTGCGGCATGGAGTAATTTGCGACATTGTTCGTTAAGAAATTGGGATTGAGGTTGCAATTGAGATTACGTGAAATCCAGGTATCATGGAAATCGAAGCCGGACTCCGAGCGGCGACAACTCGGATCACAGTCAAAGCATTTTCTCTTCTCCTCCCTGAAGGGAATATCCACAGAGAGCAGCTCGAAGCACGGGTATCTATCGGGATATTCACAATTGTGCCTACACGCTCGGGGCTTCTTCCGGGTTCCTTTCAGTATATTATAGGGTATCTCACAATCGATGCCAAGGAAATCAACAGACTTCCTCTTATAAGGACATGTGCGACCCGGCTCAGGACTGTCGTCGAAAACGTAATCATAGTCGTAGTCATGGGTATATGTAGACTCCGGACAGTAGTTGCTCCTCAACTTCGGTATTGGATTGTACTTCCTCTGCGAGTCGCAGTCTGGCAAGCAGGGACTGTAGTCCGTATAGCAGTCATACTGATTGTTGCTGGGAGCATCCATATAATCCGTATTCGTGTAGCCGGAAGGTTGCCGGAATCTCGTTCTGTCCGTGTGGTTCAGTTTGTTAACGGTATATACCTGGTATTCCAACGGCTGTGGATTGTAAGGTCTATTGTGAACTTTGGGGGGCAAATCGCTTAAATAGAACGAATTGGATAAATTGGGATTCCCCAGAGATCCATAGTGCTTCTCCTGCCGCATCCGCCCATTCCGTTCGTCCCAGTCCTGAGCATAGTCCCTTTCGGAAAATGCCTCTCCGACCGCCTCTTGTATAGCCCTTCTCCTATAATAATTATCCTGTGGGCTGGCATGGAAATTTCTATATCTTGGGTATTTGTAGAGTTTTTCATTGGGATCGAAGCTCAGTTGGTGTGGGCACTCAAAGGAGTCCATGAGGTCAGGCCTGGGCGGCAAGGCAGCCAGACGCCTGTCATGACATCTCGTACAACGATCGGGCTGATAGATATCGCTTGGACCGTGTGTGTCCACATCATATTGGATTGACTTCTTGCGATATTTCTCCAGGCCACTGCGTCTCCTGGCAAAGAACTTATTTGGAACCGTAAAAGACAAGCCACTTCCCTTCTTGTATTTGTCTTCCATCGCTCCAAATAGACCTCCGCCGTGATTGCGACCTGAAAACACACATAATCAATAGATTATCGTGGGCCGAGCAGAGTATGTGGACCCGCTCACGATGTGCCGAAAAGCTGCTGAAACGATTCTCAATCATCTCCGAAACGTCAATACTCAGACACATGGAAATCTTCTGCACACAGTCCGCGTCCCGCTCCTCATCCGAGTGTATGTAGCGCAAGCTGCAGCGCCTTTCCATGTTAAACGGAATTGCCCAGCCTCATGTACCCGTCAGACCACAACCATACGCTCACATTGACTAACAATTTTTATGCATAGTTCGTTTTTCGATTATGCCTTGAGAACTTGCCAACACTTATCGATTAATCGATAGCTTTCCTGCCATCGTGCGAGACGCATGACAAGGCTGAAACTCAGCCTCATTTGACAGCTTATATTTGACATATCCAGAAGGTGTTCAGAGGCCCATCCGACATGTCGTCCGTATCGAGAGCTACTCAAACGGATCCCACGGACCGCTTGGCTGCTATTCAGTTGCGCTTGGAGCAGCTGAGGCGCATCTTGCCCACGCAGGATGCCGCTGCGCCAGCCATCCGCTCACCTAAATGGGACCTAACTCCCAGTGAAACCACTGTCAGCGACAGCTCGACCATCCTCTTTGGCAACAACCTAACCAAGGCCGACAAGGCCGCCTTCCGGCGCATCAACTGGGACTGCTACTCGCTGGCCACGCGTGGCCTGCTGGACGCCGTCTTCGACAAGGAGACGCTCGCCACGAAGAACATATCGGGTGTGAAGATCGACGCCGAGGGGCGCAAAAGGTCCATAGACTACACACTCGATCCGGCGAAGGTCAGCGACATTGTGCAGCTGGTGAAGCAGCGCTGCAAAGTGGACGAAAAGGTCATACGCAAAATCATCACCAACAAATGCGCGGACACCGCCCATGCGAAGCGCTTTAGGAATGCACAATGAGATATATATATATACATATTTGACGACCGAATACTGCTCTCTGTTAAGTCAAGATTAAAGCTTTATTCGGGATATTTTGCATCTGTGGATTATTCTTGCTTTTAATTTCAGCATTAATTATTTTTAAGTGATTGAAATGGCAACAACAAAGGCCGGC
This sequence comes from Drosophila peninsularis, assembly GCA_035047485.1. NCBI lineage: Eukaryota > Metazoa > Arthropoda > Insecta > Diptera > Drosophilidae > Drosophila > Drosophila peninsularis. Next base: position 4,839,366 of record JAWNPN010000014.1, read on the forward strand.
GAGTCGGACGTCATTATTATTTGAAGAGTGCTAGAAAATATGCTCTTAATTGCGGAAATATATTTCCATTTAAAAAATAGATGCGATAATTATGCGGAATACGCGCGCATTTCCATCACATTAAAATTTCAAACAATAGAGACAGTAAAATGCAGCGCCCGGATAATGGGAAAAGCCCAATCCCAATCCCGAATGCCGAATGGCGAATAACGAACGCCTGAAAGCGTGTTCAAGTGCGGAAAAGCTGAAAATTATTGTGAGGCGAAAGTGCTTTTTAAGTACCTCCTGCTCTAACGAGTTTCAGAATGGGCCACTCCCAGGGCTGCCCCAGGCAAAGGCAGTGCAATTTGGGCGGGCGTTGGCAATGCCCATGGCAAGCGAATGACGAAAGTAAATCAGTTTCATATATAATATGAATATATTATCTTTATATATATTTTTGCTAAAGAGCAGATATACTTTAGATAAAACTCCAATTTATTTAGAGTCTATGAAGCATGTCTTTAGCTGTGATAAAATTGAGTAGAAAAATCTTTGCCTTAGGCGAATCATACAATTTATTTATTCATTTATTTATTTGCTAAAATTTAAATTAATTAAACTTAAAATGAATGCCACAGATTGAATTATGTTAAGCGCAGCAGCTAGTCATCTCGCTTATATTTATAACAGTGCTTTCAAGCTCTCTTATCTTCTGTTTTGCGTTCTCTCAGTCGTTTACTCTCAATGCACTGTCACATGTACATGTACATACATAAGCGAGCCTATGAAATATGCTGCTGCGCTCCCCGCCTAGAACTTTGTCGTTATCTCGCTCCCTCTCTCTCTCTGTCTCGTGTCTTCGATCACAGCTTTCACATCATTTGAGAGCGGCACATGAATTTGCATTTGTGAGCGCAGCATTTGCAGTTGGCTTTGTAAGAGCGAGAAAGACGGTGCTCGCTCTGCCTGTGCTCCCTCTCCCTCTGCTACTGCCTACCGACCGCTGGCTGCAGCAGAGCAAATGAAGACAAACGTCATTGCTAAATTGAAGCCAGCAGCGAGCAGTTGTTCATTCTGTCGATGATTCCGCCATTTGCAAATTTGTTATGTAGATTATTATATTAATAATTAAATATATTTTAATACTATTAAATATATATTATTTAAATTAACTATTTGTATTAATATTATCAAATATATATATATGTATATATATATATATATATATATATATATATATATATATATATATATATATTATATTTAATTAGAGGCTTATTCTACCTTGGAGTTGCCAATAGAACTGGTTATTTGCATTCACAGATGTACTATTCTATTGAATTTATGAAAACAAATTGATTCTATATCATATACCATTTAGAACAGCTTTATATGACCAGCTCTATTATGATATATAAATCAAATAATATTACCAAAATCAAAACTTTTTGTTTGTGGCGAACATTATGTTTTAATGAAGAGCTAGATAGCTAAACAGTGTATAGTTTTTTTTTAGTATGTTTCGTGTTACGTGTCAAGCAAATTCTCGTTGCGTACCTTATTTTTATCGCATTACTTTTAATTAATTTATTTTTTACGCGACATGGAGACCGTGCTCGGCTTGAAGGGTAAGGATTTTGTCATGCTGGCCGCCGACACAATGCAGGCGAAGTCCATATTATTTCTGAGAAATAGTAAGTATTGGGTCTGAGTAGAGGAGAGACAGCTTCAGCTCCTTCTTGGACAGATAGCACAAAAATACGCATTCTCTCGAACAACTGCATGATGGGCGTGGTGGGCAACGACGGCGACGCCGTACACTTCGCAAACTTCATATCGTCGCACATCTCGCTCTATAAAATCACGAACAACTACCCCATGAAGCCGTCGGAAATTGTGCACTATACGCGCCATCACCTGCTGACGAATCTGGCCAACAAGATCAAGTATATGGTCGCGATGCTGATCGCCAGCTTTGAGCCGGAAAAGGGCCCGAATTTGTGGTATATCGATGCGCAGGGCGCATCGCAGTCCCTCAACTTCTGCGGCCATGGCATCGGCCACACCATATGCATGAGCATCTTCCGCATGATGTGGAAGCCGGGCCTCTCCATCAAGGGCGCACAGACCATAATGCAGAGGTGTGTCTCAGAGATTCAGACTCGTTTGGTTATCAACTTGCGCCACTTCGAGATTTTTATACTGGACAAGGACGGCATTCGCAAGCTGCCATCAGTCGACGTCCCGCCCTTAAATAGCGCATTTTCCACATGCTCCGTTCCCGTTCCACTCGCCTGAGACTCGTTTCTGACTGTGCTCCAAAATTCGATGCTGTCTTAAGTTAAACAGTCACCGGTCTCTCAATAAAAATGGATGGGAGAGAATTTATCGATTTTAAAATTTCATGTACATTTATTATTCTGGCAAATAAATGAGCTTACCACCTGTAACTGTGGGCTTTGATTGCGCTTGCTGAACTGCGCCATATGACATCAATTTCGCAATTAAACAAGTGAGAAAGCGCTAGTAGGGGTTGCACGACTAAGAGATACCCTGGTTTAGATTTGTCTTCAGCTTGTAAGCTCATCCTTCTCTATCTCCTCCAAATACGAATCTCTGGCCAGCTGCTCAATATCTATGTAGGATATATATAAAGTAAAACGCGTCTTATGCCTTATGTGAAGGTTCTTATGATTAGAACTGAGTTGATTCTACAATATATATAGAGCTAGGACTAGTTTTAGTTCCTGTATTACACACTAAGCTCATCTAGGCCTAAGTCAGCTACTTCCTTCGCAGCTAATACTCTCTCTTCCGGGAACTCCGTCTTCTTTCCGCCAAGGGTATAGCTGAGCTTTTCGACCGTTTGTCAAATCAAGTTACAGACGGCAATTAGTCGTCGATTGTCGATAATTGCGCAAATTGCCTTGAAATTCTGTCCTTACCACTGTCGCGGTATAAAAGCGGCGACCTCTGTGCTCAGCGCTCAACACTTGTCCGGACCAGGAGCCTAACGGTAATGCCGACCATTTTGAACGAAGAAAGCGTCTACTTCAGTGTCGCCTGGTCGGCCTATCGCGTGCTGGGCGGCGTGGACCTGTTTGACAGGAACTATGGCAGCGTTAGCTACTGGGCAGCTGTGCTCCTAAATCTTCTCGTGACTCTGGCCTTCCCGATAATGATCTGTATGACGATGTTTAGCTTCGAGCTGCCGCTCGAAAATCTGGTCAACTTCAATATAGCGATCACCTCGCTGTCGGCCTCGTTGAAATTCGTGGTGTTTGTCGTTCAGCTGAGGAAGATTGTCGAGATCGAGCGGACAGTGGCTGAGCTGGACAGGCGCGTGGACACGGACGAGCAACGATCCTATCGGGCCGCCATGACCAGAAAGCTCAACATCATGGTTACGGTGTACAAATATATGTATAGCATCGTTGTCGTGACCTCGTGCATATCGATTTTATTTAGCAAGGAGCGCACTCTGCCGTTTCCGGCCTGGTTCCCCTTCGACTGGACTACTTCGCTGGCCGCTTACACGGCTGCCGTGCTGCATCAGGTTCTCGTGATAGTCATTGAAATTCTGCAGAACTTTGTGGACGACCTGGTGCCGCCAATGATCTTCATGATCATTGTTGGGCAGTGCGAGCTACTCGTCCTGCGGCTCTCGGCGATCGGCTACGACCAATGCGATCAGCACGCCAACGAGCGCAAGCTGATCCAATGCATACGCGATCACCAGAAGATTTTCGGGTAAGCCCCATGACATGCTGATTCTTGATAATCACCCAAGTCTTTGCGCCCAGGCTACACCAGCTCACCATGGAGCTCATCTCGTGGCCCCTCCTGGTGCAGTTCGTCGTGATCTCGATCGATGTGGGCACTGCACTCTGTGCCCTAATCTTCTACGCCGAGGAGATGAGCGACAAGGTCTACTTCTCCTCGTTCATTTGCGCCATGAGCATGCAAATATTTCCCATTTGCTACTATGGTACTTTGGTGGAGTATTCCTTGGGACACTTGCAGTACGCTGTCTACTGCAGCAATTGGGTCGACCAGAGCGTCTCCTACCGCAGGAACGTGCTCATCTTCGGGGTGCGCACTCAGCGCTTGCCCAAGCAGAATGCCGGCAACTTTATACCAATTCTACTAACCACGTTTTTGGCCAACTGCAAGGCGGCCTACTCCTTCTGCACGCTCCTCGCGGAGACCGGATCGAAGGAGTGAAAGGTTTAAGTTGATTAAAGTAATCTAAAGAAATGCAATAATTGAAACTCATTTTAAAAAAGCTTCAAAGCTCATAAAAGCTTCGACTATAAATTCAATCCAAATATATTTAAAGCTGTTGAGAGCTTTAAGCTAGTTTTCAAAGCACATTTAAGCACTCCCAGTTGAAATTTTTATATTTATTTATTTATAAATATTTTTGTATCAACGAAAAGCTCACTAAACTAGGCATATAGATCATTATGATGAAATTTATCAAATTTAATAAAGCAAAATTTTAGATATATTAAAAATATTACTAAGCATTTTTTTATAGCTATTATTAAATTTTTTTTATATATGTATTTAAATTTATATTTGTTAATTAATTTATTAAAAGTTCGACTAAAATTACTTTTAATAAGTTCTATATTGAAAGCTTATTCAAAACAATTTTTTTTTTAATTTTATATTATTATCTTGCTGATTTTTTCTTAATCTCTAAATTCAATCAGATCACTTAAGCCATATATATCTTAACTACAACAAGTTATCAGGCTGATTTCTTTCAAAGTCACAGATTAAATTTGGGGCTAAGTTTTTGGAAAAATATCTAAATTCAATTTACCAATGGCCATGGAAACGATCTTGGGCATTAAGGGCGAGGACTGTGTGATGCTCGCCTGCGACACAATGCAGGCTAAATCTGTGATCTTTATGAGAGATGGTAGAGAGGAGACTCCTCTGATTACATATGAATAACTGCTGAAAATGATTTCGCGTTCCCACAGATCAGCCGAAAATTCATCGGCTTTCGGAGTTCGCAATGCTGGCCGCAGTAGGCGATGGCGGCGACACTCTGCAGTTCACCGATTATATAGCGAAGCATCTGAAGCTGTATCACATAGCGAATGGCTATCACTTGAGTCCGCGTGGCGCAGCGCACTTCACGCGCAAGAATCTGGCCGATTATATAAGAACCAATACCAGATATCAGGTGTCCATGCTGCTGGCCGGCTACGACAGCGTCGAGGGCCCCGATCTGCACTTCATCGACTCCTACGGCGCCGCCATGCCCATCAATCATGCCGGCCATGGCCTGGGCAGCCTGTTCTGCGGCAGCATCTTTCAGCGGTACTGGAACAGCGAACTCAAGCAGAAGCAGGCCTACAATATACTGAGAATGTGCGTGGCCGAGATCCAGAAGCGTTTGGTCATCAATCTGCGCAACTTCGATGTGTTCGTCGTGAACAGGCATGGCACGAGTCAGCTGGAGTCGATCAATCCGGCCTCATTCGATGCCGACATGCTGTGTCTGTCGCTGTCCACTAGTATTCAAAGCTATAATAGAAAACCGTGCGGAGTTTTTAACTAGGAATACGTCAGTTCTGTTAGCAATCAAAATTTCAGCCAACCCAACTCAAGCAGTCAGGCTTGCCTACATCCATCTCCATATGCCGTTCTCTATCGGCTGCATGAAATGATGTGTGGCCGAATGTCTCGCATTTAATGCTGCTTAACTTTTATCGATTAAAAGTTTTGGTGGTTTTTTTATTCTGTTCTAAACTTTAAGGGATTAGTTTGGATTGAGTGGGCGTAGCGGTATGACAAGGGAACACTCTACGGTTGGCTGCGCTCATATATTAGCATATGTGGCCTGGCTGCCAGGCAGTATGAGGGTTTGTTTGTGCAACAATGGCTAAAGTTGCACATAGAGCAGCATCTATATATATATATATATAGATAGATGTATGTGTGCTTGTGTGTGTTGTGGCACATGGTAACGTCAACTATTGCAAATCGGAAGCAGAAAAGCCAACATGTCTCTATTTCCCCATTTGAACACAGCAGTCAGTCAGTCATGCAGTTGGACAGACGGCAAAAACTCATAAAAATGTGCGCAGCTTGCAACAAAATGCAGTGGCAGCAACGTCTGCGTGTGGCAAGAGCATTGTTGCCGCTGAAGTGGTCGGGCTGCCAGGAATTGGCCGTCAGCGATTTTTATTTGTTTGCAGCCGTCGTTGCCATCACTAATTGGCCGCACATGCCAAAGTGTCACTCGGCGAGCACCGCACCGAGTTGGTGCCTGCATAGAAATAGAAAAGTGGAGCAGGGAAAAAAATGATCTGCAAATAAAGCCAACGTTGGCCGGAGACATAACAAACATATCAACTGGAGAGCCATATATGAAACCAGTGTGTAACGCTAATCGAATAGAAAATACGAAATCCCAAATGATTTAAGCACACAGCGGATGGAGGGAGATGGAGCAATCAAATAGAGTGGGGCAGGGAGCGGGAAAGGTTAGTGTATGAAAGTAAATGCGATAGATAGTTGGATAAGCAAGTATTAGATAGATGAGATAGTATAGATAGTATGGATAGTATAGATAGTATAGATAGTATAGATAGTATAGATAGTATAGATAGTATAGATAGTATAGATAGTATAGATAGTATAGATAGTATAGATAGTATAGATAGTATAGATAGTATAGATAGTATAGATAGTATAGATAGTATGGATAGCATGAATAATATAGATAGTATAGACAATATAGATATATAGATAGTATAGATAGTATAGATAGTATAGATAGTATAGATAGTATAGATAGTATAGATAGTACAGATGGTATACTTTGTATATATAGTATAGATAGTATAGATATTATAGATAGTATGAATAGATGGTACAGATACTTTAGATTATATGTATAGGATAGTATAAATAGAAGTAAACCTTATGTCTATTATATCTCATTTTGTAGTAAAGTATAGTATGAGAATTGCATAGAGAGCCGCAGTGATTCTATGGAGTTGAGCCTGTATATACGCCAATTCGTTTGTCCTTCAGTTCATTCGTCCCATTGTCCGTACAAAAACCAATTGAAGACTTCTATATAGACTTCGCTTTACCAGACCAAGCCCCCTTGATTCATGCCTTAAGACAGACAGGCATACGCTGCAGCATCCACTTACAATGTAAACAAATTTGAGTCTGACTGCTTTGAGGTACTTTAGTTAAATTAATGCGTTCTCGCACCTTCCGAAAAAGACTAGAAAACTTTTCGTTTCTTACTCAACTGAGCGTTTAGATAATGCGCGTGTAAGACCTGCCAGCCACTATGTCCACCCCGTCTCCCTCTCCCTCTCTCTCCATTCGCCATTCGCAGCCAGCAATTTGTGACGTTTAAGCGACGCAACTTGGAGGCAGCGACTTCTTGACAGGACATTAACTTGCACATGGATAAGTTCAAGTGGAGGAACTGTCTCCCTGTCTCTGTACGCGTGTGTGTGTGTGTCATATGACTGCTCTGATGATGATTCATGATGATGATCTTTGCCTTTGCCATTGCTTGCACTTTTTTTGCCGCTGTTGTGCCCTGGCCATTGCCGTTGTCATTTTTCACTGGCAAATGTCGTGTGTAGGGGCTGTGGAATGTATTCTTCGGCTGATAGCAATGTTTGCCTGCCTTGCCTGCCTGCCTGCCTGCCCGCCGGCCTCGTTTTTCGACAGCCTATTAGTTTTTATTATTTGTTGCAATTAGTTTACGGCCTCGACAGGGCCCTTTTGTCTGACTGCTCGGCGCGGCCCGACTCGGCTTTTATGACACTTTTGTGCGCATTTTTCAACAGAATGAGCGTCATCTGTTGCCGCTGGGCTGGTGTTTTTCTCGCTGCCATTGACAACAGCCAAACAGCGGCAACAAGGACAATAAGTGCGAGCCGCCTGATATCTATGATAAATTATGGCCAAAAGTCAAAGTCATCAATCAGCGGGCCATGTTTTATTTGCCGCTCGTGGCCATTTGCCATTTGCAGCATGTACAGCCCCCGCCTTGGTCAACTGAAGGGCAAAAGACTTCGCACAGCTGCTAGCCCAAAAAGGAATAAAGTATATATAAATCGCAAGTGCGTTGTGTGTAACTCAGGTGTCGCACATTTCGA